>WBMZ01001166.1:0-138579 GCA_013400975.1 Atrichornis clamosus
CTCCGCTCCGCCGGGGCCGCCGAGGCCGCGCCGCGCCCGGGACATGCGGCCGCCCCCGCCGGCGAGGAGGCGATGAGGCTCCGCAGCGGCACGGCGCTCACGCTGCTGCTCGGCTGCCTGTGCGCGCTGCTCTCGCTCTCCTGGTACGGCGCCTTCGGCGGGCACAAAGGTAAGGGGGGCTCGGCCGCCTCCGCGGGGACCCGGCCGCCGCCCCGCCGCCGGGGAGGGGGTGCGGGGGCTCCGCGAGCCGGGCTCGGCTGGACCCCGGGGGTGCGTTGGAATCCAGACACGGTGAGCATCCTGCGGGACCCGGGGTATCCCGACGGGCAGGATCCTGCTGGAGCCCCAGGGGTGCGGACTCGGCGGGATTCTGTGCGCCCTGGTCCCACGGTACCCTGTGGCCCCCACGGGACCGTCTTCCGTGGGACCCTCGGGGCGGCTGCCCGTGCCCGTGCCCAGCTGGGCGGGAGATGCCCCGGCCGGGGGTCTCCGCTCGTCCCCCAGGCGTGCTGTGGCCAGGGGTGCTCACGGACGGTCTGGGTGCTGTGGGGCGGTGGACGGGCAGTTGTCCGGATCGGATTGCGCTTGGCTTGGCTGTGGTGATGTGCGTCTTTGCACCCCTGTGCTTATCACCAAAACCTTCATGGGCGATGGGAGCCAGGTGGGTTAAATCTGCATGGAACTGTGGTGGTGCCAGCAGCTGGGGCAAGCTCTCAAGTGCTGGGGGTTCTTTGGGCAAGCTAGAGGTGAGGGGAGATCTGAGAAGCTCTGCCTTCCTTGCAAATGTCTCTTGTGGCTCGATGCTGAGGCCAGTAACTTCGGTGGATGTGGGACAGGTGTGAGGGCTGCGGCTTCAGCACACAAATCTTGAGGCTGGCTTTGCACCAAGTAGGTGGCTGCAGAGCAGAGGTGCAGGGCCCTGTCCCACCGAGGCTGCAGAGGAATCCTGTGCAGGTGTTGCAGAGATACTTACTGATGGCTTTTCCTGACAACACAATAGTTGCTTTTCCCCACCCAGTGTCTCACCTAATCAGCAAACTGGGCTTATCCTGGCCTGGAGGGCAATTCTGACAGTTGCTTCTGAACTGTGTATCTGTACTGTGTATGGGTGTGCAACCTCTTACACCTGTTGGTAATTGCTCAGCTCTTCCAGTTCCTGCACTTTTAGAGGTCATTAAAGGTGTGTGGTCTGACCAACCAGCCCTTGACTCTCTCTTCCCACTTGCCATATAAGCATCTCTCCGTGCTACAGGTGAGAAGCAGCTTTAGCTGAGCGTAAGCTGTGACTTGATGGCTTTGCAATTCTGTGGCACACCACGCACCATCACAAGGTCCTGCTTGTGCGTGGTGCAAGGCTGGCATCAGGGTTGGGGCAGCTCTGGGGGAAGGTGTTTTGGCTCTGATGGGTAGAATGACATGAACCCATCCAGTCCCTTCCCTGGCAGCAGGGCAGGAGTGCCTGGGATGTGCCATTTTCTCCTGGCAGCTGCTGGTGTCTGACAGGCAGCTGTTTGGACTCCTCTGCCTCATTCATCACTGAAGGGCTCTCCTGTTGTGCTGCTAAGGTGGTTTAAATCCCATCAGAGCTGCCTCCTGCAGAGGTTTGGGTGAGGGACATTTGCAATGTAGAGGTGCTGCCATGGTACTGGTGGATTGGTTTGCTTCGGCTGGTGAGATTTTTAACGGGCCAAAATGTTTGCACAGTCAGGTGTTGGTGGTGTGTGTTGCTTTCAGCCAGAAGTGCTAGACCACAGTAGTTGTGCAGGGGCAGAGCAGCACTCTGAGAGCTGCTCTGTGGTTATCACTGAGCACTGGATTTGCTTGCAGCTCCCTCTCATAAGTAAAGTGAATGCAGCGTGCAGTGGGGACTCCTGGTTTGAGAAGCAGGATGGCCAACCCCACTAGGCAGCCTGTGCCATCTGGGCTGTGTTGTCCTTTGACACGTTTCTACTTTTTAACAGTAGCTTTTCCCTGTAGCTCATGCAAGTTGCTCACCTTGGGTACCACCGTCCCTGTCCTTCTCGGTAGGACCCTCCCTGGGATGCGCGTTTTCCTCTGGCAGCAACAGATTGTCAGCTGCACACAGTGATGGCTACAACAGGTCACAAATAACACAGGCTGGCTGTGTCAGCACAGCAGGTTTCCGGCTATTATGGTCATTTACGTATCAGGCTGTTATTCAATACAGAGCTGGAGAAGACCTTGAGAGGTCATTCAGTCCATCTCCTGCCCTATGCAGGATCACTGATAACCAACCCCTTCCTGACAGATGTTTGTCGTATTTGTTCTTCAAACCCTCGGACGGCAGAGACTCCGAAGCTCCCCAGACAATCTGTTTGACATTTAGCAGCCCTGATACTTGATTTTTCTTATGATCTGTACAGAAATGTCTTCTTCTTCAGTTTAGTTTCATGATTGCTCTTTTTTCCCTTTATTTGGCACAAGCAGAAAAGTTCCTTTTGTCCTTCTTTGCAGCAGCCCAGTAGATATTTGGAAGTTGCTACTGTGTTTCCCTTACTAATATAGATTAAACCACGCTGATTCCTTTGATCACTCTTTTTTAGGTCATGTATTCTTGGTCTGCAGTTGCTCTTGTTACTCTCTTCTGGACCATCATCCTTGGTGAGGAGTGATGCTTAACCTATGATAAAGGACTGAGGTTGCTGCTGTGTTTTTGCTCAGATCTTTTACATACAATGATCCTGTTTAGACATCCCACTGTGTGTGCTTTTTACTTTTGCCAGAGGTGACTCATGTTTAATTTCTTTATCCCGTCAACCCTTCCACCATTCTTCTCCAGAACTTTTCCTGCTTTTCATTCCTTATCTTGTATTTGCCTGGTTAATTATTCTTACCAAATCGTATTACCTCACACTTGTCCTTGTTGAACTGCATCTTTTTTTTTTTTCCAGACTCCTTCTTCTAAAGTGTCAGGATTGTTTTGAACTGTGATCTTGTCCTCCTGCATGCTTGCAGTTCCTCTCAGCTTGGTGTAGCCTTCCAGGGCAATCAACATGTTTTTTCTGCCATCAGCCAAGTCATGGATCAAAACACCAATTGGGATTGGATCTGGCATGGGTTCCACTGGAAGATGCTTCAGTAGGGCCCTCCCAGTCTGTGCTCAAAGAGACCCAGTTCACCAGTGGTCTTCCCAGCAGAAGTGATCCCACTTTCACACGGCTCAGTCCAGTCCCTGCACCCCTGGCTGTGTTATGGGGATGTTCCATCAGACACTATCAGAGGTCTCCCTGAAATCCTTGTTTCTTCTGCCTTTCCTGCAAATCCCAGCACCCAGTCACAGAAATATGAGAGACTTGATGTGATTTTTTCTTGATAAAAAGCAGTTTTCTCTTGCTCAAGTTCTCCTTGTCGTTTAAGCACTTCAACTGAAATTAAGCTGATTATAATTTCCTGCCTCCTCCTTATTCCCATCCCTGTATTTTTCAGAGATAGACTTTGTTTTTGCCAGTCCTCTGTAACATCAGTCATCCCCTGTGAGTGACTGGAGACAATCCCCAGTGATCCTGAGCTGCTGATGTTGCTGAATTCTGGGGAAGTCTGGCAAGGTGTCCACATTGCCTCCAGTGGGGAATAATATGATATTAAAACACACATAAAGCATTGCAGAGCCTGATTGTCTTCCCACTCTATGCTGGGAGAACAGAACAATTAATTGAAAGAAAATAAACCAGAACAAACCATCTCTAGTGCTGCTTTTCCAAGACCAGTGCAGGGCTTGTTTACCTGCTAATGGTGTTTTGCCATGCTGTGGTTATTAGTAAAGTTTTGACCTCATGATCTGCAAAAACAGATGCTGCCTCTTTCCAATTATAAACGAGGTTTGAAATAGTCTGCTGGAGTGGGAAGAGAAGGGCAGCCTCAAATAGCACAGCCAGTCACCCAGGCAGCCGGTGTCCAGCATCACGGGCTGTTCGGAGGTGGGCCACGTGCTCTGCGTCATCGTGGTGGGTGTCTTGGCCAGAGTCTGATATCCTCTCTTTGCTGATTTTAGATTTAAATAGGGTTTAACTTCCCCAAACCAACAGCTGCCATGGAAGAAGCTCTTTTGTAACCTGGTGTCAGATGTTGGGCCTGTAGGGTTTAACTGTGGAGGATCAAGGCTTTGGGAAGGCACAGGCAGGCTCAGGTGTTAACATTCCCAGCGTGGGGATTCCAGGTGACGTGCAATTAAATTGCTGTAGGTTTTTTGTTTTCCAGTGGTAAAAACCGTTAAGTTCTCATCCATAATGTTTGTTCTTATCTTGACTGATTGACCAGCCATGTACTCTTTATCCATCTCTTCACTTTACCCCTTGCAGCCTACCCCGGAGTCATAAATCCTGCAGGATATTTGGTGTGTAAGTGTTGGAGTTAGATTTTTAATTGAATAGGAAATTCTAACCTTGTGTTGAACCTTTTAGGACACTCCCAACATGCTGCTCATTGGAAATGCTGCATGTTGAGGTTGAGATTGCACCTCCTGAGTATGGCTACGTAGCTCAGGGTGGGCTCTGTACCCGTGCTCCCTGTGCAGACTTACCCTGGCAAGCTTTTCCCTCTCAAATTTCAAAGATTTCTAGTTACCCAGTGCCAGCCAGATCCAGGCGTCCGTTGTAAAACCCTAAGTGCAGGCACCTCTGTACCTGCAGGTTTGCCTGCAAAGTGGGGTTGCTCTTTGCATGCTGGCATCACACCCCTAAGATCCGTTGTGATCGTGTGGTATTTTGGATGCTCGCTGTGTGGGAACTGCTCCTCCCGTGGACACTGTGGAAGTGTGGAAGAACAGAGGTGCACAGCTCCTTGAAGAACTCGCCTCTCGCCTCCTGGGTGGGTGTCTCAGTGCAGGTCTGAGCGTGGGGTCTGTCCCTTGACTTGTGGGCGTGGTGGGGAGCAGGATGCTGGGTTTGGTGACCCTGGGGCACTGGCAGCAGCGTGGACGTTGCTGTGGTGCAGCAGGGAAGGCTCAGGCAGCGCCTCTGGAAAGAAATGTCGCTCGTGCGGTGCCGTGCACGGCGGGATGCTGCCCTCGTTGGGGGTGTCCTTTGTGGGAAGCAAACTTTGTCCCGGAGGGACGTTCCTCTGAGAGTGTTTACAGAGTCTTCTTCTGTAGTGCATAAAAGCCGTGAACACTAATCCGCTCTGGAAGCAGCAGAGTCAGAGCTCGATACCGCTAAGTACGAGCTGTGTCTTGCGGCATGAGGGGGTTCCCGCTGCTTTTCCATTTCTGTTGCCTGCACCAGCTTGACTACAGGTTTTGTAGTTTCTTTGAAGTCTTGGGCACTGCCTGCAGCGAGATGGATACAAGTAAAAGCCCTGGTTTGAGCTGGGATCACTTCACTGCAACCCTTGGAAGCGTTTCCCAGGAGAAGAGACGCCGGCAGGAGACCCAGTGAGTGCTTGTGAGGGCTGAGGAGGTGCAGGCGAGCACCTGGCTGGGGAGCCATGGGGTTTAGAAATACGTCATTGAAATGCATGGTGAACAAAAAGATGTGCAGGAGCATTTCTGAGAGACTTTATGTGGCCTGGCTGGTGCTCAGCAGACGTTGTGTGAAATAGGTGGCTGGAATGTGGCAGCATTTGCAAAATTACTCTGCCTATGTTTTGACCAAATTCATCCCAAGAGCGAGGAGCACTGTGCAATCTGTTGATATTATTTTATTAAAATAAGTTGTTCATTGTCTGGAGACACCTGTGCTTCTGTTTTTCTTTCTTTGCAGTTTTTATTAGGCCTTTAAACAGGGCTCTCGACCTGAATTGTGTGTGCAGTTGCCATGTTCTGTTGCTGCTCCCACAGTAAAAGCTGTGGTTGTGTGATGGAGTTGAAGGTACTGGAAGAGAGCTTTCACCTAACCTGTGTTCTTCAGCGTAGACTTGGATTCGTGTCCTTAGTATGCTGTGTCCCTCCCAGTCTTGGAAAAGTCAGCTGGCTGGTTTCATGCCTCAGTTCCCATCTGCTCTCTGGGGACAGTGACATCTCTTGTCACAGGGGTTTGGAAGACACAACCACACTTCTGTGGCAGCAGGGTCTGTGTCAGTGTGTAGAGAGGAGCAGTCAGAGCAGGTTAACACACACACCCCCAATTACATCAAGTGCTTCTCTTGGTTTACTTCTGTTGCAGAACAAAACTCTTGCTCATTTGCGATTCCCTTTGATTCATCTAAACCCAATCATTGATTTGTACTTATATCCTAAATGTTCATTGATTATTCACTTAGTGTTTAATGTAAAACACATCTATAGCTGGCTAGTTTAAGTGAAGCTGCCTGTCATCTCTAGAAAGCCTTGAAGGCACTAAGTGCTGGAGAAATTGCTTTAGCAATAGATGGACAAAGCTGCTGTGGGTAGGCTTGGGTTATCCACAGTTCTCCCTGTTCACAAAACCTAAACCAGTCACCAAAGGACCAGTTTTTTTGTTAATGGTATGAAGAAACTCAAACAAATATCCATGCTGGGGTGCTTGGCTCAGCACAGGCATCCACAGCCACCAGGACTTCACAGGAAATCCTTGAGGCTGAGCCACCTGTCTGAGAATATTTGGAGATGATACTTTATGTTGCAAGTGAAGATCTTCCATATCATTATTGTGCCAATTCTAATGCTGAAGTTTTCTTTTTCATGAGACAAAGACCAAGAGGCTGGGGAACTGGGTGGGTCAAGAGGGCTGCTGTGGTGGCAGAACTCAGTGGGCAAATTAAAGGATTATGGAAAGTATTAAAATAATCAAAAAGCTTCAGCAGGGGCAGGCAGGTTAGCACTGTTAGGAGGAGAGGCTGTTTAGGGAGGGCTGATCAAGCATCTGCTTAACAGCTTCCTGATGCTGGCAGAGGATTGTTGTCTTCGATGGAGGGAAATAACATTTTTTTCTGCCTTTTCCATTTGAATTGCAGTGTAGGGGGCTTTTTATTCAGCAATGCCCTTCTTGGGTTGGTTTTTGAGCTCACATCAGGCTTCCCTTGCAAAGCAAGAGAGTCTGGGAGTGGCAGATTCCTGTTTTAAATAATCTCTCTGCATTAATTGTGTCACTGGCCAATTCTCCTTCTGTTTTTGTCCCAGTGTCAAGTCACATTTGAGTCTCCAGGATCAGTGCATTACCATGGATGCATCTCTGATGCACAGAGGCGGCTCTGTAACTCCATCTTCTCTCCTGCCTGCCCCTGCCTTGGAGTGACTCCCCCAGTGTTTAAACATTCCATCCCTCCTGTGCTGTGTACAGGATAAATACTTACCTAAAGGTTAATCTGTATTTTGAAGTGACTAGACATGCACACGAAAATGTCTTGTGCAAGATATTTTCATTTCTGCTTAAATTAAAGTGGACAGCAGTAGCATTAAAATGTAAATCGTTAGGCTTTAAAGAAGCTTCTGGGCAAAAATTAATCTCCACCTGTCTTTTATGTTCATGATGAGTTTTGTTGTGTTGCAGTGTCCATTTACTTGTGGCTATAATTGTCACTCTGGTGGTTTAAGAGTTGTTGGTAGTGGAATGAATGCTGAACTGGGGGAAGAGCATGGTGTTGGCTTGTGTAAGTGCTGCTGCCTGGTCCATACCTGTTCCTCAGTGAGTTTTAGACCATCCTGATCACATTTTCTGCCTTAGAGCACATAGGTTTTCCTTCTCTCCCTGCTATGGCAAGAGCTTCCTGGAAAGTTCAAACTGGAGACCCTTTTTTGTCACTCGCTGCTTGTACTTACGCGGCAATAAATCCTCTGTGTTGTCACTGTTCTGAGGAATGTCATGGCTTAGGGAGGAGGCCTGTGGGGCCAAAAGGTTGTGTAGCCTTCAGAAGCTCTTGTAAATAATCAAAGAAATGCTTCCAATGATGAGAAATGAACTACTTATCTGGGTGATAATACTACATGTTTGTGCAGTGAAAACCTGTAGTGATTTAGTGATAGCGTAGTAGTGAGACCAACCCTGCCAGTACCAAGAACTTCACACAGGAGCTGGAGAAGTCTCCTGAGGAAGAACTAAATTTCTTTATTCCTCCCCAAAAGACAGATGTTCAGGGGAGCAGAGCTGCTGTGCAGGGTCCCCAGGGCGTGTCCCATGTGAAGAACAAGAGCAGTGTTTGACCATGTCCTTTGCTGGGTGTGTGGACAGATCTGGGTGATGGTTGATCTCTCTCAGACTCAACCACTGCCACAGACAAGTACCTGTTAAAAGAATTATTCAGTTAATGCTGGCAGAAGCAATGTGGTGGTCTCCCCTCCCTCTACTCTGTGCCCAGACTGTGATCTTTTATTTGATCTCGCCTTTCATGTTTTAACTATTCCTTTTTCATGCCATCTCTCATTGCGCTCTCTGGAGGTGGCTTTGATATCTTTTCTCTTTGTCTTCTATTTCCCTCAGTTTCCTCCCTTTCTTCTTCCTTTGATGTTGTAGAAAATGACCAGGATGACGATCTTTCCACATCGTCCCTCTCTTAATCTTGTCCAGTTCAAGTTATCCACTCTTTGAAGAGCTTTACCAGATACTCACCTGATAGCGTGGCTTTGTTAACGCCAAGCAATGATTTCGGGTAGCAGCTGGTTTAGGCTGCCTGGGGAGGAGATGGATGGTGCTGGTCCTTGCACTGAGTGTCAGGGGTTGCTCTGAGTCCGTCTGGATCCCAGGAGTGGTGCTGAGGCCAGGCACAACCCCCCAGGACAAACCCTGCCGGTTCCGGAGTGGGAATGTGCCGTGGGGATGTTTCCACAGGCATCACACGTGGGTGGGTGGTGCTGACGGGCAGCAGGAGCTCATCCTGCACCTCACGGATGGGGCTTCAACTGAATTGAAGGATAAGCAAAAATTGTGTTTAAAAGGAGATTAATTTGCTGACTTTGAGGAGCGAGAAGTATTTGGGAAAAAAACTGGAAATGCAAATCCTGGCTGAGCATAAGCTTTGTCATTTGATGGCTGAAATTCTCCACTTTGTCGTGCCAGTGAATCCACATGAAACATGTATTTTGCCGAGCTAAAGAGCTGACCTGGGTGGGGGAGGTAAGTACTCAGAGTGGTGGATGAGCATAATTAGGACATGGATTGTGGGTTGGCTCCGTATAGATCAGTTTGTGTTTCGTTAATGTCTGGTTCCACCCTGTCTGTCTGTTTTATTGGATTAATTTATTACTTTCTGAAAGTGCCTCTCCAGTGAGCTAAAATATCTATTTACTGGAAGTATTTGGTTACTATGAAAAAGTGTATTTGGCATGTGTTTGGCAAATATTAACTACTTTCTTCTGTTTCTTTTGCAATTTGATCCTCTATTTGTCTTGGGTATTGATTGCTGAAGGCCTTGGTAATTATTTGCTGATTTTGAAAATAATTATTTTAGAGGCTCGAATTACTTTTGTAATATTAATCATTACCTTGGTGTGCTTGCCTCAAAGGATGGCAACTCTCTGACAGCTCCAGGGTGGACATTTACTGTCTAAAACGATGCCACCATCTTAAAATAACAGTCATTACTGGTGTTTTGTTCCCAAAACTAAGCAGATACTTGCAGTGATGCAAACCTGGCAGTTACATTCAGCTCACAGATTTGATATTCTTCTTGATGGGAGGAGTGGCCAGATTCTGAAGTCAAATAAAAACATGGTTGTATTCGCTTCCCAAATTAATTTCATGGTGTATTGGTCCCGACTCTAGTGCAGGGTCGGAGGGGCGAGGGGCGGCCCCGCTCTGGTGGTGATGGAGCTCTGCCTGGGGGGAGAGAAGCAACACTCCAAAGGGTCTTACACTTGCAAGTGAATGTGGTGCCATACAGAGGCACATCTTGCTTTGGGGGAAGGTGAGAAATTGGAAAGTCTCTGCTGGGAGCTGAGTAATTGGCACCTGCTATTATTGTGTCCCTCCTCCCCCTTTAATAACTTGTTTATAGAGATACCTCTCCTACAGATCTCATTACACAGCTGAAAAGCACGATTCTTTAAAAAATATGTGCATTCCTGAGAGGTTTGAATACCTACCTCCTTCCATAAAGTTTTCCATCAAGAGGATGGACGGCTTTTGTGGCATCCAGGCATCTTTCCTCACTGCTGCGCCGAGTCACGGATGCCCATGAGGGGACGAGCTGTGTCCTTGCCATACCTGGATGGAGATGTAATTGTTCCATTAATACGAAACCTGGCAAGCAGTTAGAGTGGCTGGGTGGGGAATTTTGTCTTCTTGTTGTTTTAGGCCTTGAAACAAGGGGTTGTGTTGGCTGTTTGAGTGACGTTGGCCTGGTCTCCGTCGGAGCTTGCACAGTGACATACATTGCTAGAGAGCACGAGAGGCGACGTTTGGCATACGCCCCTGGGATCTCTGGTGCAGTGAATCCCACTTCTCTCTCATGCATCAAGTGATATGTTTAATTGGTTTTAGCAGTTTCACCCTTGTTCTTTTATTAGTGGATTGTGGTGCAAAAGGAAGCTGGGAGCGTTTTTGGATCCTGTCCTGGGTAATTCGATGAGTAAGTCTCGCTGAGCTTCATCTCTGGCAGGTGCAGTGATGCATCTCCTGCAGGGGATGCAGTGGGAGGAGCGTCTCCTCCTCCTCCCAAACACACGTGTGGGGAAGGAAGAGGAGGAGAGGGCAAAATCATGTCCATGACAATTATATTCTGATTCTTTTCATCACCTTATAGAACAAAAATGATAAAGGGAGCCTCAGAAAAGAGGGCATTGCAGCAAGCCCTGGCAGGGATGTAATCTCTTTTCTTCATACCGAGGTATAAAGATAATTCCAATCGGGATTGAAACAGCGGATGGCAAATAATTCTTGAACAATCCGCTTATGGTGTTCCAGGATGCGAATGAAAACCACTAATGGGATAAAGAAGGATCTAGATAATTATCTTGACTGCATTAAATCCCATCCTTTCAGGAGAATACTCTTGTGCAGACACCAATTTCATGTGTATCAAATGCTAAAGCTGACTAGACATTTTCAGAAGCTGGCTGATTCCAACACAGCCATCCTTGCTTGTTGATCATCTATCTTTTATCTACCTGGTTGGTCATAATAAATCTGATTTCTGGTCTCTGCTGTCCTGTTTCCTTTTTTCCCCCTCCCCACAGCAGGTTAAAGCTGTGACACACATTCTCTCCAGGGCGGATTTGAAACCTCCTTCATCTTTTTCTCCTTTCATTTGGTCCGCTGTTTTGAGAGACTTCCTGTGGTTTTTTTCCCCTTTTACAGCTGGTAGTGCTGTTGTTTTAAGTCTGACAGAAGAGCTGCATATAATATTAAGGTGTGCAAGATCTTTTTTGATTTGATCCATTTTTTCCCCCCCATCAGGAGCTCTGCCTTGTAGTGTGGGGGACTGCACTGTGCTCCAAAACAAATCCAGTTGTACGGTCAGCTAACGAGGCTCTTGTTGTAGGCTCTTTGTGTTTGAACCTAATGGACACCCCATGGATGGAGTGGAGGATGGCAGAAAGAGAAAGGAACAGTTTTGTATTGACTGACACTGTGACATCTGGTTGGGGTTGGATCAGTTCACAGCATTCAAAGCCTTGCGTTTTGAAAACTCTATTGTCTGAGACCCCGTGGTCAGAGGAAATCTGCTGTTCAGAGGTAGGGGTGGCAAAACTGCACCTCTGAGACGGTGGATGACAGAAAAGCACCTCTAGGAAGCAGCTGGTTCTTCGTTATCCCACATCACCTTAGGCAGCTGCATTTTCCAGCTCTCAGAGAGCCATTTCTCTCAGCCTCACACCAAGTGCTCCCCAGGTGAACTGAGGCATGTCTGAGCTGGCTGCAGCATCCTTTGCTGAGCCAGGCTGTGTGTCCCTCAATGGGAGCAGTCTGGAGACTTTCAGCTGAAGACGGCTGCCCACGAGCCATCCTCCAGCTGGAAGAGGAGGTTTGGCAGTCGGCATCATTCCTTTGCACTCCGGAGGACAGATGCTGTTCATGGCTGTTTTGTCAGGGAAAGACTCCCATCATTCGTTTGGAGAGTGCCCAAATGTGGCTTCTCAGTGGCAGACCCTCTGAAACCATGAGGTTCCCATCTTCACTTGCTGGCATGGCAGCAGTGCTAAGGTTCAGTTGTTTTTTGGAAGTACAGGAGGGCTTCCTGGCTTTTAGTGAGAAATCGAAGAAGAAATGCTGTCCTGTCCAAGGTGGACTTGCATTTCTACTCTCCCTCATGTGGCACAGAGAGGTTACAAAGGCCAGTTTTGTGCTGGAGTCCAAGGGGTTGGTGTGTCCCTTTTTGCTGTGGACTGGAAATTGCTCTTGACACCAGATCTGCTGTTCACACCACCGTGAGCTGTCACTTGCCTGTCCCAGCTGGAGGATGTCCTTAGAGGCACGTGAAGCTCAGCCCTTTCATACCGGGCAGGGACAGGTAGGCTGCACGAGGGTGTGATGTGCAGTTGGGGCACTCTGATAAGGCACTTGCCAAGCCAGGGCTGTGTGTAGAGAAGAGGATATGTGGGATCCTTGCCACCTCTGGAAGGCTCTTTAGGAAAGGAGTAATGTTTAAGAAATGGGGTCACTTCTCATTTTGGTGGCATGCTTCTTGAACAGCAGCTCTTCAACTGAATTGCTGACGCAGAAGAATCAGTATCAAGGTTCCTTCAGTTGTGTGCCCTGTGGCTCTAGGAGCAGGACTGAACTTTAACAGTGATGCCTGCTGCAGGCTTTTGCCCTAAAAATACCGACATTCTGCAAGAGAAGTCTGGTGAGATCTGACAGTTGATTTCTAAAAATCAATTGATTGCTGTGTAAAGTAAGATATCCATCCCACACACTCGTGACTTGCACAGAGGGGATTGCTGGGGATTTTTACCTGGATCTTGGTATCACTGCACACCCTTCAAATGACCCACTCATTAAGAAATCTCATTACTTGCTCGTTAAAGGTGTCTTGTTAGCCGAGCTGCTAATTGAAGTGTCCTTTCTTCAACCTGGTGCTGTGATGGAGCGGTTCCTGGAGCTGTTGTGCCAAGCGTTACCTCTGCAGAGCATTATAAACGATCTCCTGCCATCTCCTGCTTGGGTGAGCGCTACCTAGAGAGAAACTGTGTTTTTTTCCAGATGTCTGCACAGCTCTCAAGTGACTTGCACGATGCACACACAGAGAAAGGCAGATATTTCATGTCTCTTTGGAAATCTGTCAAGACAGTGGCAGATCGCTTAGCCTGAGTCGTGCTGTATGTTCATAACTTCTAAAATGCAGGTCAAGGAGTATTGCTGTAATAGTTAAAGGTCAGGCAAAATTACATAGCACCTGTGGTCATCAAAGGAGATGTTTTCCTCCTGGGACTGAAACTTCAAGTGCTCATCTGTTGTTCCAGAGTGCTGGTTAATTATCCTTCAAGCCTGCAAACCAAAGGCTGCCCTTTTCTGCAGCTGCTTCTGGTGGTGACCCCTCGGTGCTCAGAGGTCCCAGCTGAGACCAGGATCCTCTCTAGTGTGTCCCAAATGTCTTGAGTGCACTGGGAAGCCTCCCACAGAGCTTCACCAGGGAAGGCTGGGCCAGGAGTGGGTGCCTGTAGCTGAGGTGGTTGTCAGTGGCAGAATTTGAAATCCACGTCGACTCACCAGCATCATTTGGTGACCAAGGTCACTGCAGTGCTGAGATACTCATGAGGGTCATTTGCATCAGTCTTCAGGATTTGGTGGGGAGGAGGGAAGTGAAGATGTTGACAAGAGAGTGCTTGTAAGTGGGTAGAATTCTGCCAACCAGTGCAGAAAAGGTCCAGAACTTCTTTTGTCTGCTGGTGTATGGCCCAGCACACGGGCGAGAAGGTGTGGATTTTGTGCAAGCACTCTTGTTTAGTTTGGCTTCCAGGAGAACTCCTTATCTCTTCTCCTGCTGCCAGCTTCCTCGGAGTTGCCCTCTTTCCCTCTGCTCTGCCTACATTTCTTGCTGTGATTTCAATTATTTATACCATTTCTCTTCCCCTTAAACTGCTCCACTGCCTGTGCACTCTCGCAGCAGCTGTCGCTTCCCAAGCCTGTTCCGCTGATGTGTGAAGAGCCGATCCCTGTGCACACAACTCGTTAAGAGCATTTCAGGGCTCTTCAGTGTGGGCAACTATGTGGATGTAAAATTGCAATTGGATCTTATCTTATGGAAGATTTTGAGTGCGGCTGGTGAAGTAATGATCTGCTTATTAATGTGGAATAGCAGGAGGGAGCTGCTGAGGGTAGCAAGGGGAGAGGAGGAAGAGTTTTGCAGAGGAGTATGTCCCCTTTTTTTGGTGGAAATTAGGCACCTTAAAATAAGAAGCTTATTCTTCTCTTGGTTCCATCACTGTGCATTTGGCAGAACCTTGTTAAAATAGTTTAGTTTCTTTTTTATACAGGCTGATGTCACAAAGGTGTTTTAAGGCATCAACAGGGAGGCATAGCCTTACTCATCTGGTCTGGATCCAGAGCTGAGGCTGGGAGAGGCAAATTCAGCCATTCAATTTAGTCCTCCCTCACTTTTACCTCTGCAGCATTAAGCTTAGAGAATGAGCAGAAAATGTTTAAATCCCTTTTCTCATTGCTGCCATGTCCAAACTGAATTAACTCTCATCCAAAGGAAGCCTGTGCTATAGGAAACATCTGCCGTGGTCCAAATTGTGTTTTGAGGTCAGAATTAAAATGTATGTAACTGTTGAGCAGCAAGCAATGAATACTCAAATCCTGCTCTTTGCCAACAGTTGTTTTGCAAGATGTGATTTGTACACATCCCTTGTACCTGTGCAGGTACATGAATGTGTTATTAGAATAGGAACCAGCACAACGTGTCACAGGAAATAATGGTTATAAGGTAAAGCGGCTTGCTAGAAATTTAAATAATTTTTTATTTCAATCCTGCATTTGTTTATTTATTTGCCTTCTACAAATGTCATTTCTGGAGTGTACTAGTAATTGATGTGAGGATGCAATTGTATTCATGGCACATCTGTGTCAGGGTCAATATTTATGTGCAATGGCTGCTCCATGAAATATTTGTTCTCTTGGCTCCTCCATCCAATAAGTTGACATGAGCTCTCAGAGAAAGTACAAACAATTTTTAGAGCTGTTCTAGATATAGTCCTTATAGAATTTTTTGATTGTGTAACTGAAAAGAGCTTTTGAAAAGATAGAACAAGTCTCAAGTAGAGAATGGCCAGGGAGAGGCTGGAGCTTTGCTGTATTTTATAAGCTTTCAGTCTGCGATAAAGAAAACACTAAAGCTCCCATTTTACGGAGTATTGTCTGAGGACTGCGACTCTCGGGGTGTGTTTGAGTGCATGGGCTTCCTTCTGGCTTCTTTTGGGTAGAGACCATTCAAGTTTGAAAAAATTCCTCAAGTTCTTTAAATTGTGTCCTGTCTTTCAGCAGGAATTGCAGACATAATTGCAAAGTAAACTGAGGAGAGACTGACAAAAATGAATGAAGCAGAATTTTGGGCAGGACTTGCTGTGTGCTAACGTCATATTTCTGGTGCACGGTGACCAACGTTGGTACCACGTGTATTTCAGAGGTTAGTTGCATGATACTGCCAAATTCCCAATGGATTATTGGATATTTGCATTCAGACTGGTGGCTCCTGAGGCCCCACAGCGGTAGGGTGAGGGTGGTGTCACCTGACTCCTAGGAAGGGAACTGATGAAAAGCAAAGCCCTCCTACAAGGCTGGCTGGGTGTCATTCAGCCCATTTCACAGGTGGGAAATCAGGGCACAGGAGAGGTTCCCAAGCTGCATAAATCCCTTTGGAACCTCCCTCTGACCATCTCTCCTGCAGCCCCTCAAACACAAAAGCCATGTCTACAGAAGGATGGGTTTGCATTTCTCTGCTGGCATATTTTTTACTGGAGGAATGGCATTTAATGGGTTCTTCTGGGAGGTCTGTGCTTGTTCTGGGCTGGGAAGTCTGTGTGACTCAGGGCAGGACCCTCGAGGGGTGCCAGGACAGACAGAGCACCTGCTCTGCAGCATCTCACCCTGCTCAGCTCTGTGCTCTTCAGAAAGGCTCCAGAGCCAGACAAAATACACGTGTGGGGAGGCAGCCGGTGCCAGAGCCGCTCGAGGAGAGCAGCACTTGGCCATTAGTGAGCTCAGAGGTTGGGTGGATTGATTGTGCTGCTGTGGAAACCCGGGGGGTGAGGGCCAGGGGCCGGGGGTGGAAGGTCACACCACAGGCTGCAGTCGGTGCAGAAGAGAGAGGGAGATTTTTTATGTTTTGTGGCGCCTCTTTTCCTACTTTGGAAAAAACCTTCTATTTTATGTGCCTGTGTAAATGCTTTATAGCCTGGGTGCTGTGAGTACTTGGAGTAGTTGCTCAAAAATTGATGGTGAATTTTGACCATGTACAGACAGTGTCTTCAAGTTTTGAGGATTCTTCTCTCAGATTGTGGTGTGTTTTTTTACTGCATTTAAATGAGTTAGTTTATATAAATTCTAAGTACTGGCAGGCTTACAGTCACTGATTTTTTTTTAAAGCTTGTTTTATCTAAGGGACTGAAGCTATGTCCTTCTTCCAAACAGCTTTCAAACTCTTGGTCTTGCTTCTGCCACTTAGGCCGTGGTATGGAAACCCCAGAGGTGATCTGAATCCTCCAGGTATTTTGAAGGTAGCCAGGAGGGTGGAAGAGAGATCTGTTGATGACTCTGTCAGGCGTGGGTGAATCTGTACAGGAGGTGTTATCTTCATAGCCGGAGCCACAAGAAATTCTTTAATCAAAGCTTTTGGTCGAGTACAGGATGCCCAGGTGTTGGGTTCCTCTCTGGGGTGGGGTGTGTTGGGTGGCCATAGTCAGCACTATTCTCTGTGCCCAGTCAGCAGCTCAGCCCATCCCTCATAAAGTCCTGCCAAGTGCAGAAAATAAACAAGACCTAGTTTTTTGTTCCTTTTCACACTTCTAGCAAGAGCTGAAAGTAACCACAGAAAGAAAATGTTTGGGGTGGGGGGGCAGGGTTAATGGGACCATCCATTTCGGTATTCCTACCTATGGCCAGAGCCTCATTCTCTAATTTTTGTTGCTCTGGTTGCTTTGTTTTTCCTTCATTGCAATCAAGATAATGCAGTACAACAGTGCACTAAGAATTCCAGCTATTCAATTACCTTTCAGAAGTTGTCTTAATTGGCTCTTTAAGTGATAGCTCTCTATTGTGTGCAATCAGCACCACTCAAGGAGGGAGCAGGAAGAGGAGAAGGACTTTGTTTCTAATCAATAAACAAAGATCTTTGAAATAATTCTGCTTGCAATTTGTATCACTGGTTAAATTATGCCGAAGATGATCATCTATGCCTTTCTTAGGGAGCATGCCTCTAGCAGAGTAATTAAGCTTTACTATCCACAGAAGTGGACTATTTTGCTCTGTGTTTCCAGTTAATCCAGTATTCTCCCCTTGGACTTTTTTTCCCCCCCATAAGTATTCGAGAAAACCAAAACCAAAGTGCTGCAGAGCCCAGCACAGATGGTTTGGGAAAGTCTAATATGTAATGACTAATCATTTGGTTTGCACCTCATAAAGTATGCAAATGAATGTGATACCTGATGATAAATAATTTACAGTGGAGATGGAAGGCAAGGGGAGATTACAGGAGGAATAAATATATGTAAACCAACCTTAAAAAAAAAAAAGCCATCACAAAAGCCTAAGTTCTTCTTCCAAGCTACAGTCCATAGAAACAGCTGCTTCTTGGTGCGGGTTTGCCTCCAGTGCTTGAATCCAGGGGATTTTAGGCCAGCAGTATTTCCAGTTTTTAGTCAGAGTTTGGCCAAAACTACAAATCTCAGGAGCTGCTCCCCTTGTACAGCTCTGTTGCACTTCAGGTCATAACTGAGCCTTGGTTTAGGCAGCAGGAAAGCTTTGCCAAGCATACCAGATTTCTTTTAGATGTGTATTTTTTAATTTTTTCCTAGTTATTGGGTTAAAAGTGATCGTCTGCTTCATAGATTCATTAAAGCTAAAATTTCTATTCATAGTTAACTAGCTAGTCCTAATTAAAAATATTTTGAATCCAGGAAGCTCTTCTTGAGATTGCAAAAGGCACAAGACTGGAAGCCACGCTCAGCCCCCTGGTGCTACCCCTGCCTGGAGCAATTCCAGCTCCCATCCCTTAAACCATCCCCTCCCTAACCATGGGGGTAGGTGAGAACTGCAGATGCAGACCTGTATGGAACCACAGGTTTTAGCAAATAAACATCCAGCACACTCCTGGGTAGGGTGCCTGTCTCTCTGCACTCCATTTTCAACGCCTTCTGTAGGGAATTTCGTTTGCTTTGTGGGAGCACCCATGGGATATTCTTTGCAGGGATTGGCTAGCTCAGACCAAGCTGGGATTTAATTGATTAAAGGTGCTTCTTTCTTTTCTCGCTGCCCCATCCTGGTAAGAGCTGGATAATCACCCTTCAGTGCGATGCTCTGCGGGAGGGAAGGTGGTGTTGATCCAGATTTATAATCCTGCACCAAAGAGCAGCTTTAAGATCATTTCGCCTGTCAGCTTGTAGGAGTTTTCACTGAACTGTGGAGGTAGTTTGATTTTGCCCTCTTATCAGCCAGAAATAGCGATGCTCCAATGTCCTGCTCCAGCTCAGCATTTGGCAGCGTTCCTGAAATTGCCAGCAGCCTTCTCCTGGCAGCCGCTGGCCGGTGTCAGGCGCCTTCGTGCCCAGACACCCCGACAAGGCTGTGTTTGTTCGCCCAGGGTTGGTACAGTCTTGCCTCGCTGGAGGAGTGGAGCTGAATGGTCATTTTGTGATGACAGTAATTGCAGCATCCGTGCAGTTTCGCTGTCCAAGTGTTGTACTGATGATCCCAAGAGCTGGGCTGATTCCATACCGACTCTGCAGAGCACCGTGGTGCTGGGAAAGTGTGTGGCCTCTGTTTACCAGATCCAATAACTGCTGGTTTGCTCATAAGTTTGTCTGTGTTGAGTTAAGCAATCTAGGGGAAGAAGGGAAAAGAAGCAACTTTTTTGTTGCAGGTTTTCTCTGTGGCTTCTTTGGCTCCTGGGAGGAGCTGTTATGATAAAGTCTGATATATTTTCACATCTGCCTATGAAAAATGTAGGATTTATCTTTCAAATGAAATTTGCTCGGCTGTGCTGCCAGCAGGGTTTTTCTGAGTAGCTATTTTTGTGAAATATAACCCGAGAATTTGTATTGACTTAACACTTAAAATGTAGCCAGGGAAAGATGGAATATTCATCTTTATTGTATTTGTTTCTCCTGTAATGAGACGTTACTGTCTGTCGTAAAGGAAGCGATTCTCCAGCCCAGGGAGCATGCCCAGTGATTTTCTGCTTGCTCCATTAGCTCGTGTGCAGACCTCCTGATTTTTTATGTGCATGTGCTTTTCTACTTGTTTAATCCTGCCAACTGCTCTTCTGGTTGGAAATCCATTTCTATAATGCTGGGTATTACACAAATTTGTTGAAGCTCTTAATGCAGATAACAGAGAAGGGGGGTGAGGCTGCTTTGCCCAGTCAGCCTGAGCCAACTTTCTGCTTCCCATCAGTCACACAGAGCTTTAGCTGCAGCTCACTGAGGGCACAAAATGCACGCAGTAAAGAAAAATAAAGTTTAAGGAACAGCTAGAGTGCTGTAAATGTCGTTTGGATTTTGATTTACGAAGTCCAAGCACAGCACAAATTGGATGGCTCGCTGTGCCCTGTGGAAATCTCTTTGTCTGCCTTTTTTTGAAATATTTCCATAACTAGTAATCATGGTATTGTAGCAGAGAGCCCTTCTATAAAGAGCTTTTTGGTCATTGCTGCTGTTTACTATGACTCTGTACAGCGTGTTAATTGCAACTCCTCATTCATGGGAATACTCATCATGGATTGCAGTGTGGATGCTGGCAGTGGTGCTCTGGACTTTGGGGGTTCTCATGTGCATGATGCTTTAGGGAACAGAGCTGGGGCAGTGAGAGGCATGTTACCTCTCTGCATTTGTGAAGCTGTTTCCAGCAAAACCGAGCACATCCCTGCCTGTTGTACTGTTCTGGTTGTTTTAATCTGTTGAATTCACCCGTGGCACTTTGCCTGGTGGAGAGCAGCAGGAATGTTGTCAGCAGTGGCAGAGAAGGATGCCAGTCTGCTTTTTTTATTATTGTTATTTGTAGTGAAGCCATACAAAGTCCATCCTGGGCCTCATGACAAAAGTTTGAGTAGCTGTCAAGCATGCACCTACCCTTTGTTTAAGCAATGGAGCAGGCGACCTGCTCAGGGTTAGTGTGAGTTTATATACTTATGTTAACTTCTGACTCAACTATCCAGTTCTATTAAAAATAAAAGGAATAAAATCTTGCTGGCACACTTTGGTAGCTACAGTATTTGGAAACTCTTCAGCTTCTCTGTCTTCTCTTTCCTGATTTCTTCCCAAGAATAGTCTCAACACTTTCTTTTTTAGGACTTTGCCCTAATAATTACATCTGCGAAGATCCGCTGGGATGGGTTATCCCACAAGCAGGATTATGCCCTTAAATGGAAAATAAGCTGCCACAACAGCCAAAGTTTGGGGAAAAAATATTATTGTGGGAAAACAAAGTTGCTAAATGTATTATTCCATGTCCTAGAGCTGCACAGTCAGGAAATGCTTGTTAGTGCAGAGAGGAAATGCTCATGTCTTCTAAATGCTTGCTGCATTCTTTTATAGTTGTTGTTAAAGTAGGAAAACATGCCTCTAATAAAATACCCTCTCCTTCCCCCTTTGTAAAAGGGGCAGGAGGTGTGAGAAAACATTGGAGGGAGGTGGGAAGGCCAGCCTTGCTTTATGAACCCTTTATTTGCCGGCTTCTGCTCCTCCCTTTCCCCCCAGGCCGGTGGGGGTGCAGGTCCTCTCCAGGCTGCCTGTCCGATTCCCTGGCCCTGCTGCCTCTCGGCCAAAGATTTGGGCTAAATAATCCAATTAAGCTTTGCAGCTTATATAACTCTCTTGGCTTGAGGCAGCAGCCGGACTGACGGGGATAGAAAGCACATCTGGAAATAGTGTACTAAACATACTGGCGCGGCCGGAGCCAAAGCGATTTGGACAAATTTGCTCATAAGCACAAGATGTCCTTTGAATAGCAAGATGTGTGTGTACAGTCTCCTTGCTGAAGAAGCTGAAGTTAGAAAATGCTCCTATCCATAAATTGTTGTCCTGGCTGGGAAACTTAACTGGCTTTTTTCCTCCCCCTTCGCCTTTGGAAGATCATCCATCTCTTCCTTTCAGCTCCAGAGGATCAGTCAGGCCCTGTAGTACACTGATCATAAATAACACATATGGTTTTTTTATTTCAAAGGTGGGAAGGACCTCCAGCATTATTTAGTCTGACTTCTTATCTGCTACCCATCATAGGAGTTGCTTTTTATTTAATCTGAAGTATAACTTGGTGTATAACTGGAACACAGCTCTGAAGACACAAGTATTTTTTCTGAGAATTCATTATAACCCTGGTAATTTATCCTAATGGTTAATGACACTATTAAAACGTGGGCATTTTATGTTGGCTTGAGGGTCAGGGAGAAAATCGAATTCAGCCATTCTGTATTTCAGGTAGTGTGCCCAGCACAAGCTTAGAAAAAAAACAGTGCATGTTTTGGCACTCTTGGATGTCTGTTCTCCTGTGGGCATCCATTACTCTCAGTAGGGAAGTTATGGGCATTAACAGCAGAATGCATTTTCCTTCATGTGCAGCGATATGTGCTTATAGCTTCATGTTATAATCTGCTGTTTAATGTTAAAGAATTTATTTGTCAGGTGTGCAGGGCTGGTTTAGCACTCACGTCCTTCCCATTCTCGGGCACTTGAATGGCTGCTTGTCCAACACCTTCCAAATCTGTGCTGTGGAAGGGCTGTAGAAACATCACCTCCCTGAAATCTGATATCAGACACACACACACAGCTGCTGGGCTTGTCCTCAGGAAAACATGCCCAGGGAATTGGCTACAGTCAGTGTGCACTGGCCAGGTTGCCGATGAGTGGTGCCAGAGCTGCAGGGGTGCTGGAGGTGGTTTGGCAGAGGGTGTGTTTTGGTCCCAAGAGGGGACATTGCTGGGACACAGCGGTGCTAAAGCAGAGCTCTGTGGCATCCTGACCCCACTGTGGCTTTTGAGGTGGTTTAGTCACTTCTGGGTGGTACCCAAGGATATGCTCTTAGGCAAAACCCTTCGTGCCAAGGAGGTGGTTCAGAGCACTGGGTGGATTTGCTGGGGCTGCTCCAGTCTGCAGCAATGCAGGGCTAATAAGTTATTTCTTCCAGTGTATGGGTTTATAAAGCTGTCAGAATGCCCCTGCTCTCACCAGGCTCTGGACATGGCACTGGGAGTCTTATAGGAGTATCTTTGTAGTCATAAAAACCTACATGCAAAGTCATGATCTTATGGTTTACACATCTTGGGGTTTTCCATGATCCTAATACTAAATAATGAGTTCCCCAAAAGAGGCTGTGTATCTTGAACCACTCCTCCCAGCCCTTGCCAGCGCTGGAGCTCACCCATCTCCATTGCTCCCTCAGACGTGGGTTTGTTGGCAATGATGACACAGCTCTGCTGCCACTTCTTCCACATTGCTGCTGTATCTGAGAGACTGCCCGTGCTTGATGTTTTATTCCTAAAGAAGAAGGAAATTGGATTAGATTTTTCTCAGCCACGCACAGCGGTGATCCTGGGTAACAAAGCTGATCCGTGTGCAGGAAGCTTTGGGAAGCTGGGTGTGAGGGTAAGTTATTAACTGGGGACTCACCCAGGGTGATTTGCTTTATAGATGTCTCAGAAAGGCACTCCAAAGGATGTACCGAGTGCTAAACATTTTTTCACATGCAAAAACAACAGCTTTTAGTACTCCAAGAGGTTCTGAGCAACCTCCATGGCCCTTGAGAGATGGTTTCAGGTGCATCAGGGGTACCTAAAGCACCTCAGTACAGAAATGACCTCCCCAGGCACTGAAGTCCAATAAATCTCCTTGTAGAGAGGGAACAAGGGCTCAAATTGTGCTCTGCATCGTCGTGCTGCAAGTTTTAAGGGCAGTTTCCTTGTGGGTGAGTCACACTGCTGTTTTCCCTGTGCCGTGCTGAGCCTCGCTCCCCCGTGGTGGGATTTTTCCTGAGTTTTGACCCCTGGGACAGGCAGATTGCATCGAGCGGGGTCAGGCCCTGCACTCCCTCACTCCCACTGGTGTAGTTTGCTGTGATTTCTGCAGTTTAACTCCTTCAGTACCAACTGTGGCTTTGCTCAGCTGTGCTTGGGGTTTTTCCTGTGCAAAAGCCCTCTCCCTCCTGTGCTTTTGCTGCGTAGCCGTGGCTGCCCCAGAGCTCTGTGCCCCCTCTTGGCTTTCCCTCACACTGACAACGTGATCCGATGTCATCCTTCACATGCTCCTGTGAGGATGTGTGGCTGCACTGGTGCTTTCTGGAGTGCATGAGATGCAACTGTTTAATTGTGGAAAACTCTCTTCATGGACTCTGACACTTTGCTGGGCACAGCTCCTGGGTTCCTGCAAGAACACTGAGGCTCCTTCTGGCAGCCCATCTTGCATTCTCCTTGCAGCATCTAAACATGTCAAATTTCTGTAACAAAGCTTCCCTCTGGGTGGAAGGTCTGGAAAATTGATGTACAGCAGCCCCCGTAGCAATCAGGTTACCTTATTCATGGCACCAGTAAAGGTAACGGTGTGTGAAATACTGAAAACTCAAATCCATTTAAACAGACATGTTCAAAGGGAATGGGAAGTGTGAACAGTGTGTCTCTGCTCCCGGGAAACGTGAAGTGTCTTCTGCCAGGACTCAGCAGCACTTTAAGAATAGTTGTGAAATTAAGGGTAAATACCGTGGTCCTGTGGTCCTGGCTCCGGGAAGCACACCTATTTTTGGAGGTGGTAAACAGCAGTCTGTAAGGTTCAGTGCATTGCCTTTAAGCCTTTAGGTAAACCTGACATTGCAAGAAAGCAAAACCTCTAGGGATGTGGTTTCACAGGCATTTAAACTGCTCTCCATTTGGGCTGTTGTCCAAAAGGGCATCCTAGTTCCCATGTGCTTCCTTTGCATCACTGCCTCGGTCAGCAGGATGATCTGACCCAAAATTAAGCCTGCAGCAAGGATGCTGAATTTTCCCATGGATCAGGCCACGGGACCATGGGGCTGACTGGGTGTTGGTGCTCTCTGAGGAGATGCAGGGAGCACCTTGCCCATTTTGACACGCCTGGCTCGCCAAAGGCCACTCGTGACACCTTGCCCGGAGCTCGGCACGGGGGAGTGGGAGATGCCAGTAACAGAGCAGCAGCTTGTTGAGAAGCTTTCAGGCATCATTTAATAAGCAACCAAAGGTCTTAGCAGTAGGACACCCATGTAGTCAGCATCCTCCTCCCCTCCAGCTGTTTATTTTCTGCCCTTGAAATGTCCTGCAACCCCCACCTTGTGCTGTGCCATCACCAGCATCTGTGTTGCCTCTCAGCAGAGCCGATCTGCTGGAATAACGCTGCTGCTGCTAGCGTGGGGCTGGCAGCTCTGCAGCTGGGCTGTTGTGGGATGTGGAACCAAGGCTGCCTGGCTCTGGGTTAGTCCCTGCATTTTGGAATAGGGAAAAGTTAAATTACTGCAGGTTACTGATGCTGGCAATTTCATCTTTGTACTTCCAGTGATGTGTTTTCTGCAAGGGAAAGAAATAAGGGTGGATTTTTTGCACTCTAAAGCAGCTAGTCTGCCTTTGTGGGAGAGGATGTCACATTATTTGATAACCCTTTCTCATGTTTTCTTGGCTGGTGAATGACAAAAGGGAGAAGTGGGTCTTCCTACACCTTTAGCGATATGTTTTTCTTCCCAGGAATTATCCTAGCATATCAAATTAAACAAGAGCCCTCAGATAGCATCGACAACTATAGTTGGCCTAAGTGTGCTATTTAATGGCAATGTCTTGTTTTTTCTCTGGAGAAAAGAAAATGTACCCCATTAAGTGCTCATGTTACAATCCTGCACCCCAGGGGATAAATATTTCAAATATTAATGCTGAGTAATTTTTAAAAGGTTCTGCATGCGTTTTATTTTAAGCATTCTGCAAATTATTTAAGACTACTAAAACAAAATCCAATTTAAATCAGCTCATCCTGTGATCAGTATGTGGTGATTTTAAAACCTGCCCTATTCAACAGCACGGTCACGCATCCAGTCAGGCATTGGGACAATAGGGAAATTGGGATCAGTTTGTGGCTGTGGATCTGTAGGTAGACAAGATGTACAATTTACATAAACAGCGGAGCGAGGGGAACGCTCTCAATATCCTTTCACTCCAGTACAGTCACATGCATTGCAAATGAGTTACTCTTTTGGAAAAAGAAGTCAAACCTGACTTGCATTGAAGTTCTCAGCTATTAACATCATCGGAGCCAGGGACTCCAGCCAGAACTTCTGTGATTTCCTTGATATCCCTCTTAGTACAATCACTCTAACTTTTCCATATGTGTTCTCTGATTTATAACACAGCAATACTTTATTTCACTGTTGTAAAATTCTTTCATACACTCAGCCCTGCCAAAAGCTTCATATGTTATTGATTAAACAAATTCCCACTGTTCCAGGATCTCGGCTGTTCTGAGTCTGGTGGTAACTTTAGTGGAATGATGAGTGCAATGGTCGATCATACAAGGAGGTGGGGAAATACAAGGCACTGGCACTTATTGCTGCTAATCAATAAACTCACCTTCAATTTGCAAAGTGAAGCTGCTTTTTCCACCCGCCAGTGCCGCGTCTCTCCTGAGACGGGCTGAGCTTGTCCATCAGCTCTGAAGTGCTGGTGGCTCAGGGTCATTTGTGGGGGGGGATGATGATGATGTTTGATTTTAGTAATGTTGGGAGAAGGATTAACAAGAGTTTTGTTTCGACTCCTTCACAGGCAATTAGCTACAGCTGCTGCTGGAGAAAGGGCGTGATGATTAACACAGTGACCTTTGCAAGGATAGACTTCCCTTCTTGGAGGGATTCCTTCTGGATAGACTTGAGAGCCATTAGCACCAAGTACAGAGTGGGATGCGTGGGGGCTTTGGGGTTTGGTGGAACAAGGTCTCCATTTCACTGTTAACTTAATTAGGCTGTAATAGAAGGGGTTTTCCTGTTGGACTGCGAGTCTTTTGCTCTGCTTCAGGATTTTCGCCTCGTGTAAAGCTCCAGAGCTGGGCCTTTCCAGCACCTGTGGGGACATGGTCCTGCACTCTCCAGCCATCAGCTGTGCCTTTGGGGTAGTTTGGGTTCATGAGATTTCACTCACTAGCTTTGCTACTTGTTTTAAGAACGAGGTGAAAAGGAGAGAAATGCAGTCCAGAGGTTTGGTGAGAGCCAAACAAATCCAATTGGGGTTTTTCCTGCATATGATGGTTTGCAGTGCAGCGTGACAAGTGGCACAGCCCATGGCTGGTCAGTGCCAGAGCCGTGCCTGGCCCCCATGTCCGTGTTCAGTGCAGGAGAGCAACGCGTTCTCCACTGTGGGTCTGTTCCTGCTGCCCTTTGGTGCATCCATGAGCATATTCCGTGCCCATGCCACGTCAGGAAAGTGCATTAGGCAAATGCACCTTCTTTTAAACCATGCACAGGTTTGCTCCGTAGGATTGACCACACGTACAAGCTCCCAGCCTTTCCCATTCCCTTTTTTCCTCCCTTTCCACCCCTCGCCCGGGTTTGCCTGTGTAATGTCCTCACTTAAAAATCCTGTCGAGCTGCAATTATTTTGAGGTTTAATGACCCATGATTTCTGTAATGCTTTATTTTGTTCACTTTCAGCATGTTTTTATTCCCCAGTCAAATAAAGAGTATTAAAAAACCCACCAAGAACAAAGCCTTCACTTTCCATTTGAGAGGAAAATGCTTCGAAAGCTGTATTAATGCTACACAGGTAAATAATTAGATTGCTAATGAATTAGCTTCGCTTTGAAGACAAAAGCTTCGGTGTTCCTAATTAGGTTGTGAGGAGAGACACAGAAATGCGTGATTTTTCTCCCAAGGAAAAGGGGGCTCCCAACCCATTTGAGGCCAGGGACCACCAGCAGGACAGTGTTTTACCCCACCTTGGGCTCAGCACCTTCCAGCTCTTTGACATTGTTTAAATTCCTCAGTGAATTCAGGGAAATAATACACTTTCTCTCTGCAACACATTTCCTTTTGTCAGTTTCAAATTATTATTTGAATGAAATGGTTACTTATTGCTATATTTTGAGACAAGGAGAATGGAAGTCTGTGATATATTTTCATTATATCACCCTATTTTATATGCTTTTCATCAAAAGCCCTATTATCATGCCCATCCTAAAATGAATAATCTCATATGTTTTTTCTTTCCTTACAGAACAGGGGTTTTTTTCAGGCCTTTGATCATTCTTACCACCCTCTCTAAAGCCCCTTTTAAGTCTGTATTAATACCCTTTTTCAGATGAGGTGAAAACTATTCTGGGATTAGGCAGCATCATTTTAATAATTTTATAATCGTCATACTATTATTCCCCATCCTGTTCACTAACCACACTAACATCATGTTTGCTTCCCTCCTTATCCCCCCTTTTTTCCCTGGATTGCTGCTGCCTGCAGAGCAGACTGCAGACTCTGATGCTGTGGTCTCCTCCCTAGTTAATATTGTTAATTAAGAACTGTGTGAAAAATACCTTGATTTTCCCCCCAATTAATTTGTATCTATCAGCTTTGGCGTCAATTTGCCATTTGGTTGACTTTTCTCCTGATGATTTGCTCGTTTTCTTGCTTTGACGAACTTATCTCCATGTCCACTGTGTATTTGGCTACTTCACAAATTCATCTCCTTCCCCAGATCCTCACTAAATCTATTAGCTGGTGAGTTTAATACCAATCCTTATGGCTTCTTCTGGATAGTTAACCTTTTGCTGTGATGAAAATTCACTATTTAATCCCGTCTTCTTTCTCTTTAGATCAATGGCAGTATTTGCCCTGTTCCCCTCTCCTCCTTAGCTGTTTTGCAGCAAAATGAATTGCCATCTGATTTCTCCATCTCGTAAATCCCTTGAATGGGTTGATAAAACCCCAGGACAAATCAGAAGGGCTAGTTCCTTTGTTAGGAGCTGGCGGTGGTTTATACCTGCCGGGAATGTCCTCGCCTGCCAGTGCTTTTGTTTGGCAGGTGAAACCCAGGGGATTCGCAGTGATCTCGGAGCTCTTTGTATCCTTCAGTGTGATTCACCCACGGAGCTGCGCTGCAGAAAGAGATCCCAAACCTGCTCTGCAGGTACCCAAGAGCAGTCTGACAGCTTCTGCTACTTCCTCTGCCCTGATCCAAGGCATTTTAGGCAGAGGTGATGGGCATTGCTCTTTGCTTCCCTAATATCTGAGTTTCTACATCCTTGCTTTGGAGCCAGCATCCCCCCCAAAGCGCCCTGGGGAGCTTTTGGGGTTGGGCACAGGCACCCCTGTGACTTGCTCTCCTCCTTGGATGGGGAATTGTAATGTTCACCATCTGTGTTGTGTTTTACCATCCCCATAATGGGAAATCTACTCATCCCTATCCCTGAAAACTTACTACCTAGGACTTTAAAAGCAAAACAAAAAGCTTATTTTTTGAAAGATCTGTGTGTGTGTTGTCTGAACTGAATCTCCAATGCAAACAGGAGCTCCTACTCTGGAATAACAAGGCGCAGGGGATATGAATTTTCCTCTCTCCTTCTGATGACGTATGTGCTGAGACAACATTAAACTCCAGCGAGGAGATGCACAACAGAAATATGATCAACACCTACTGCTGCAAAAAGAAATAGTGGCTTAAAGGTGCCCGTGTTCCCTCGGGAGGGACCGTCAGTGGAGAGATGCATTGCATTTCTATCTCATTACGTGGAGCTGCTGAAGGTTGAAATGCTGTTAAATATACCACAGACTCCTATTAAATGGCCATATTAAAGAAAACAACACACACACACACACCAGATTGGAGCTGGGGAAGGCGCCTTCTTTATTTGAGGATCATTTTTTCAGACAGGCTGACTTTTAATCAGCCTCTTGCTCTGACTGACGTGTTCACTCAGCGTGACGCTGATGCAGGGGGCTGCTCAAACCCAGCAGCTGACCCAGGGGCAGCACAGGAGTCTCCACTGACTGTGGGGGGTCTCTCCTGCTGCCCTCACCCACCTGGGCAACCAGTGCCTCTTACTGGGTGGGTACTGGTTTTTCTGCATCCGATCAGGACAGTGCTTGAGCACAGGCTCCAAGCTGGAGAGTAGTGATGACACTGAGGGGTGCATTGGAGTGGTGGTGGCATCAAAATGCATTATTTGGCCCCAGTTCAGGATAGCACGTCCTGTAGGGAGTGACTGAACTGAAACAAAGAGTAAATAAAGGGCAGAGGATGAACACAAGGACCTAAGCCACAGCTGCTGGTTTTGACAGATGTTTTGACCACCAGTGCCCATTATGCTCCATCCCTGGACGTGTTCAAGGCCAGGTTGGATGTGCCTTGGAGTAACCTGGGTTTGTGGAAGGTGTCCCTGCCCATGGCAGGGGAGCGGAATGAGATGAGCTTTAAAGTCCCTTCCAACCCAAACCCTTCCGTGACTGGTGACTGGGGCTTTCCCTGTCAGTGCCAATGCCAGTGCCAGCACCAGCACCATCTAACTCAGTGTGATTGCTTTGAGCTGGGAAACCCATGTGCCACCTCTCTCCTTCCTTAGTCCCTGCCCTGCCTGTAGCTCTACACACCTATAGCTATTTTCCCAATAATAATCAGTTTTCTGTTAGTACTAAAGATTCTACTTTCCACTTTACTTTCTGTCTTGGTGGTAACCACAAGTTATAACATAATTTTAAAAACTTGATAAAGTTTCTTTAAAAACTTTTTTTGCTTTAAAAACCTTTTTTCTTTGGAAAAAAATGTGTAAAAACATTTATAATAAGGAATCTTGGGGTGTATTTTTATAAGCAGCAGCTAGAAAATGTCTGCTTTGACTGAGTATCCGGGTGGTTTGGGACACAGTGGAGAAGTAAATGTCGCATAATGTTTACTGAATAGAGCATCCATGTTTGCTGTGTGGTGATGGCACTGCTGAAACACTCACACTTTCTATGCAGACAAATCAGCCCCCAACAGGGTAATTGCAACTGCTGGAGCCTTTTGGGAGGCCCACCCTGCCAGATACCACCCACTCCCCAAACTCTTGACAGTGTTTGAATTGTTGCTTGGCATGGCTTGGTGCTCAGTTCCTCAATGCAAATCGAGTTCTCAGTGGCTGCATGTATCCCACGCTGCCAAAATATTTATGATTTTAAAAGATGAGTCTGCAACTGGGAGCAATGACCTGCTGGCTCACAGAAGGGGAGGTGTTGTGTCTTTCAGCTTTCTCATCTCACAGGAGCACTGTTGGTGTTTTCTTTAGATCTGAAGGAAAAGACTTGCTCAATCTTCATCGTGCCTTTGGTGAGGGGGTAGGGAGGGCCTGATATTTGGGTATTTTGGATGCTAAACTATCCTTTCTTACTGCTACTTCAGAGTCTCTTCACAGTGTTTTTTGGGGGGATGATTTGAGGATTTGTTTGTGGTGAGCCTCTAGAGCTGGTTTCTACCTTTTACAGCCAGATAAGCGAAGGGCACCATTTTGCTTTTAATGGTATAAAAAGTTTATTGTGGAGTTAGTGCAATCCCTGTGTACCTGTGCACTACACCAGCCATCAGATTTCCATGTAGAGCAGGACTATTCCATTTTTGCATCTCAGGAGCTGAATTTATTTCACCGATACGGCACAGTAACTCCTTCTATCCATTTTAATGGTCCAGTGAAATTCTGTTAGCAAAAGACCTAATGAATGCTGCGATTCAATCAGGGCAATCTAGAGTGTAATGCGTGGAGCGGTGCCAGCATTGTATAAATCATTAAACATCAAAATTAAAAAAAAAAAATAAAATCCCTAATCATCATCTAACTCCAGGAGCTGCTGGGAGTGGCTGGGAATGGCTGGGGATGGAGACAGCCGTGGCCAGCACGGGTGCCTGACTGGGGATGGGGACGGGGTCTCACCAGCCTGGTTCCCCTGCTTCCCTGTTTGCATTTTTGGAAAACACAGATGCTGTAGCATGGGAAGGGGGGTTGTTTGTATGCTCTGCAGTCCCCCCAGGCCCTTGCAAGTCCTAAAGCAAGGAGCATTTATTTATTAAAGGGATGCTTTAAGTAAAATAAGGGAGAACAGTCATAACAGCAAAATTTTCTGTAGGCAGATTAATTTTCTGCTCCAACTTCATTTACGTTGTAAGGAAACTGCACTTTTTTTTTGGCTCTTCTGGCCTTGGGAACTCCTGCAGCAACCAGTCAAAAGGTGCAGTTATGCTCTTAAAGCCAGGATTTTATAGAGATAAACAGTTTAGAGGTTTGAGGGTTGTTTTTAGTTTTGAAACCAAGTCTCTTGAAAGTCTTCCTAATGAGAAGCAAGTCCAGCTAGCAAAGACTGTGTGTTTGCTTTTGAAAAGATTGAATTGGAGGGAAATCTCTGGTGTTGGCCACGGGTCCACTCTGCTGGGAGAGGTTATCAGTGGAGAACAAAACCAAAAGTAATTGGAACTGAAATACGGACGTGTTTAAAATGCACTGCAGGCTCCCTGGGAGGTTGGAGTGTGACTGGAAAGACGAATGCAAAATACAGAATTATAACATTCCTGACTGTATATATATATATATATATAGATATATATATATGTGGATGACTGTGTGAGATTTCGAGGTGGGGGTTTTATTGGCACTGGTCTGATTTTGTGCCTGTCTGCTGGTTTAGGATCAGATTATTTTACTTTCACTCAAAAACTGAAAATGGGTGTGAGTGCAGTTGTCCCAGCCCTCACCTCTACTAGCAAACATGGTTTGCACTTAAGAGTCACTTGAATAAGAATGAAGCCACAGAATTCTCCGTAATGGAGAAATACTTTTTATTAAGCGGGTGCTGTCTTGGATGGATAAATCCTTTGGAAAGGCTGCTGGAGCTCAGATCTGTGGAGCACCCAGAGGCTCCTGGGGAGCAGCCCATAAGCCCCACCAGTGTGTGCCCATCCACGGCTCACCACTTCATCCCAGCTGCCAGGAAAGCACAGAATGTTCTGGCTTGGAAGGCACTCAGTAGGATCATCGAAGTCCAGCTCCTGCAAGGGCCCATTCAAGCCATCCCTACCTTTTGCTTCACCAGTGGTTTGTGTTGCTGCTCAGCAAACCCAGCCCAGAGTTCTCAGCTCAAAACACAAAGCCTGGCAGCTGTGTCTGGGCGCAGCCGGGGGGGAGAGGGGAGTGTGGGAGGATGTCAGTCAGTGGGTGATGCTCAGCCAGACACCTCCTGTGGCCGCTGTCCCTCAGCCGCAGGCTGCTCCCCTCTCCAGGGATCCCCCCTCCAGAGTTGCTCCAGTGGGCATGGGATGGACAGATGGTGACTGGCACTCAGCTGTGCCCAGCGCTGCTTCCCTGCCCTGCTGAGCACCAGCTTGTGTGCGGATGCCTGATTCCCACTTGGAGCCTCACAGCCAGCCTGCTTCTAAAAACAGCTTGTGAAAAACCATTGAGTGCAAAGATGGGCCCTGGCAAGGTGAGAAATGCTTTCTTTGCACATGTGTGCTGCAAGTTTGAGAGGTTTTTGGTCTCTCAGGTCTGTCCTGCAGCCTGTCACCTAACACTGACTTTCTTTCTTTCTTCAATCAGTATATTTTAAGCCCAAAGTAATGTGTTATCTCTCAAGAAAAAATAAACTAAATCTATTTTTTTTTAGATGTAGCTAGGAGTTTTTGTCCTGCAGTGCTTGAGTCTAGGGATATTTTAAGAGCTCTGTTATCTTGTGCTGGGAGGGAATACAATATGTAGATAGAGAGTGCTGCTGCTTTGAAAGGTAAGTAAAGGGTCTGTGCTGAACTGACACTAGCTGAAAAATTTGTTCAGCCTAATTAGCAGCAAATCATTTCTGTGTCCAACCTTGCTCGTAGAAATGGGAGCCAATCCCCCCCCACTCCCCTTATCCTCTGCTGCCCTTCGTGGGCATTCAGAGCCCTCCCTGGCTGAGTGGGGAGGGTTTTTGTGAGGACACAGATCTGCAGCCACGTGTCGTTGCAGACCGACAAGTGCAAAATTACTGGGAATTCATGGGAAACTGTACACCCATCTCGGGCTTTGTCTAGGGTTGTTCAAGCTGTCATCGGAACCAGTCACGATCGATCAGCTTTTAAATTTCATGAAATTTTAATTAAAGAATGGAAAGCCTACGAAGACATCATATGACAAGAGCGCTGGAACCAAATACAATTTCACTTCCAACCATTAGCCAGAAAAGCAGCAAATGGTTGACTGCACATCGCCATTGCAGTCTAAGGAAAGTACAGCTCTTGGCTTCAGCGGGCAGGTCATTAGTGACTGAATAATCAGTGACATTTCCCTTCTAAATCTGACACAAATGAAGTGCAGTGCTCTGGAAAAAGCCATTAAGTGCAAAGCCTGGCCTTTACTCTGCTCCAGGTATTGCAGAACAAGATCTAATGGCAGCCTTTAGCTGTGATTTGGCTTTGATAGCATCCATGGGATAGTGACCCCCCAGGATGCCAAGAGCCAAATGCTTCTAGTCTTGCACAAGCCATCATGTCGTGCAAAAACAGAAAGTGAGACTTGTTCCTTGATGGTGTTCACAGATGCAGCCAGTAAAAGATACAAGTAGGAAAACCTGTAATGAGGAGTACTGGGAAGCTGAACGGTGTATTTTTATGCCTGAGAGGTACCAGCAGGTAAAGGTCTCACTCACTGTGAGATGAGTTTTTAGAGCCTGACATCCTCCTGTGAATTCCCGTGGCAGCTCTCAAAGCTGGGTGTTAACCTGTTTTTCTGCACGTTTGAAAATGTTTTCTCGATGGGAGTGGAAAGCGAGCGGCACCGCACAGGAAAAAGGAAGGACTGGTCTTGTTTATGTCTATCCCTTGAATTTCTCTGAATAACGTGTTGTCAGATGGACGGAGTAATCAAATGGGTGTAACTTCCTCTGCTCCCTCCCCGTGTGCCATGGCTTTGAAAATAATGTCAAAAGGTTAATAGGAGCCAGACTGCCTTGCGGGGGTCCCTTGTGCTGAAGCAGTGGGTCTTTAAGTCGGTTTTTCTTGAGGGAAAGACTGAATAGGGGCAACTTTTTCTAGGCAAAAGCATTACCAGTAGCTGGACTGGGAAGCACTGTTGTCTTGGAAACTCTATACATTGAAGCTGGATATGTCTAATCTTCAAAATACCTTTTTTCTTTATGGACCCCAAAATAGAAGTTTTCAATGCAGTCAGTGTATCTTTTTCAATTGCTTTGATTTATATTTGGCCCTGTGTTGGGAAGTTCCAATGCAGTATTTTTGGTCATTAGCTCTCCTAGTTGTGTTTGAATTAAGAGTCTACTATTCAGTGGATAAATCTGTTTTGGGTATAATCCTGTGAGTTATAGTCTTACTGAAAACACATGAATGATCACAGATAAAAATGTATTTCTAATGAGCAGTTTCATTAATAATGGAAAAAAAGTGTCCCGGGAAGGTTCGTTAGTGGCTCACCTATTCCACTCCCAGCTGTTGTACAGTTAGATCTGACTGAAGGCTCTTGATAGTTTTATTGCCTAAACAGAGCATGGGATAAGATGTTTCCAAACAAAAAGCTTTGTTACTCTATCAGAAGGGGATTTTTTATACATATTACGTTTTGATGCATCCTAAAGGTGTGTATCCAAACCCTTGAATTTATACAAGCACCCAGGCAGCTATTGCCACGTGATATTCTTTATCCTGACGTGTTTTGGAGAGGTTGAATTCCCCAAATCTCTTTAATCTCTCTGTTAAAATCTGGGACTCTCTTTCAAAGCTGGAGGAGGTGCTGTCTGCACCCTTTTCTCACTGCAGAGCAGCATTCCCCCTTGCCAACATCTCGCTTTCCATCACTCAGGATCCTCCAGGAGACGGTTCTATTTGTGTGCCCAAAGAAGAGCAATGGAGCTGGGGAAGGGTCTGGAGCACAAGTCTGATAAGGAGCAGCTGAGGGAGCTGTGGAGGCTCAGCCTGGAGAAAAGGATAGATTGAATATTAGAAAGAAATTCTTCAGGAAAAGTCTATCAAGCATTGGCACAAGCCCAGGGAAGTGGTAGAATCACCATTCCTGGAGAGATTTAAGATGTATAGATGTGGCACTTGGGGACATGGTTTAGTGGTGGACTTGGCGGTGCTGGGTTAACAGATGGACTTGATGATCTTAGAGGGTTTTTCCAGCCCAAACTATTCTATGATTCTATTTCTACATGACCCAGAAACCCAAGTGAAAAGAGAAGAAAATGAAGTAGCTTTATTATTGTAGTTCTCCAGCTTAAACTGCCCTCCCTCCGACCCTTTTGCCAGTGGGTGCGTGCTGGACCACAGCTCCCTAAATCCATAATTTAAGGACTGGGGAGACAAGGGAGGTATGAGTGATAAGCATTCCTTTTGTGGCTGGAAACCCTTCTGAGCACAGAGGACAAAGCTTCTCTCTCTTTTCCATCTGCAGGTGACGTTGTGGACATCTACCAGCGGGAATTCCTCGCCCTGCGGGACCGGCTGCACGCAGCCGAGCAGGAGAGCCTGAAGCGCTCCAAGGAGCTCAACCTGGTCCTGGAGGAGATCAAGAGAGCACTCTCGGAGAAGCAGGCCCTGCGGGATATAAACCGGACCTGGAGCAGCTTATCTGGTGAATAAACAGAGACATTGAGGATCGCGGGCTGTTTTGAAGCTGTTGCTAATGAGGAGGTAGAGAGGTGTGCGTGCGTGTGCGAGGGCTGCGGACAGGACCTGCTCTTCTCTCCCCCTGCGTGAGCAAATTGTGGAGTTCAGAGGGACTTGGGAGCTCTTAAACTCCTGTTTAATTAGAGGTGCATATGCATCATTAAACACAGATTTGCCTCTGCCGAGGATATTTGCCAATTTGCTTGCTTACAAGCTTTTTTTCTCCCTTGCAAGTCATACATGCCATTTCCTATGGCTGTATTGAATCCATATGGAAAATGGGTATCCAAAGAGAGGGGGGAGGAAGGAGTTAGGCTGGCTGAGCACCCCTCACCAATTTATTTGTTCTTTTTTTTTTTTTTTAAGTTGCTCAGTTGAAGAAAATTGGATCTCTGCAGAGAGATCTGATTTGACCTTCATTTTATCTTCATTCTCCCCTCTCCTTCCCAAATATTTTGGGACTTCTTTAAGGCCCTCCTGGCTCCTGCTGAACTTTAATTGGGTTTGTGGTAGCATGTTAAAGGTTGGCCTGATTTTTTATAACCCAGCAGTAGTCTCGGGTGGCCAGGCTGCTGTAAAAAGGCTTTTTTGCCTTACAGTCTCTTCCTACCTACCGTGCCTTGCAATTGATTCCCTTTTCCTTTTTAAGACGAAACCAAGTTAAAACTGTGGAATATCACCAACAAGAATGTGCTGCACCTTCCCACCATCTTCCATCATTTGCCACATTTGCTGTCAAAGGAGAACAGTCTGCAGCCAGCCGTGCATGTGGGACAGGGGCGCACTGGAGGTAAATGGGAATTAGTGCTGCTTCTGGTGCTCTTCCTCACTTTGGTGCCTGTCCCTCCCCTTCCCTCCAGGCCTGGCTGTGGCACAGATACGAGCAGGACTGGAGGAAGGGCTGCATGCGTCACGCAAGCTTCCTTGGTATCATGGCATGCGGGGTGGGTGAGCCGTGTCACGCCTGTGAGTCTATGGGGGAGTGCTCTCTGTGCTCTTGACTGGCCCTAAAATGTTCTCGATGCTTCTGCCAGGTGTTGTGTGCTGCTCTCCACATTCAGAGTGCTCTAGACTTTGCCTGGAAAGGCTTCAGATGAAAGCACGGTTTGCAGGGTGCTTCACGGAGACTCTAACCCATCTAAGGAGATAAATCCCATCTGCAATAGGACTTTGGTTACTAGATGATTCCTCCCTGCTCCCAAATCCCAACCCAACGCCAAAGACCTGACTTGCCACTCCTAAACTGGAGTGCTTTTGGCCATGGGAGGTGTTTGGAGAACAAGAGTCGTCTTGGAAGTTGCTGTTCACAGGTTGAAAAGGCCTCTGGGAGGGGGAGGGGATTTGGGTGTTTCCATAGACATCATTCCTTCTGGGAGAAAAGGCAGAGCATATCTGACTGCCCAAGGGTGCCCTGCCAGCCTGGCACACTGGGGTGCTGCTGGTTGGCACTGGGCTGGGGACAGGAGTGTGGGAACTCTGCGTGGCCCAGGAACCCACCAACCTGCTGCTCACTGCTGGTTTTTAATGACAGAGCCTGGCACTGAGCAGGTGAACCATGAGTTGATCATGGGAGCAGAACAAAGTGCCTTGCCCAACACAGCCCCCTCTCTAAAATCTCTCCGTGGCCCTGGGCAGTGTCCGTCGTGATGGGAATCCCCAGCGTGAAGCGGGAGGTGCATTCCTACCTCACCGACACCCTCAACTCCCTCATCTCAGAGCTCACTCAGCAGGAGAAGGAGGACTCCGTCATCGTTGTCCTCATTGCCGAGGTAAGACAGAGCTTTGCCAGTTTGCCCCCTTTCCCCAGCCCCCCATCCCACTGTCTGCCAGGCTCGGTGCCAAACAGGACACTGCCCACCTGGACACCAGCTCTGCCGCTTGCCGGGCGGATAAGCCCAGCCCTGGGCTGCCGTCCAACAGGATCATCAGGCATGTCTTGCCCGAGATGAAACACTGGTTGGGCCAGAGAGGGTCAGGCTGTGAGCAGGGTGTCTCGTCAGCAGCTGCCAGTGTGGCACGGCTCATCTAAATCGTGATGCCCCTGGCAGGGTGCTTGTACGGTTATTCACCAAATGTGCTGGAGCAGCCCCATGACCGTGTCTAGGAGAGCTCTCAGACCTGCTCCTGAAGCAGCTCCAGTTCTCCCTGTACCTGTAATACGGCACTAACCCTCTCTTGAAACCCAAGAGTCGATGATTGGGGTTGGGACTAATATGCCTCTTTGTACTGGTGCCTGGAGCCCAGAATCAGTTGCTGAATCCAAGGGCTAAAAAGCCTTGATACATTAATCCGCAAGAGCTGCTTTTATCTATGGGTTTAGATGGTTATTTTTCTCCATGGCTTTCCTCTCAGGATTATTTTCTTGAGCCTGAAGTGCATTTGTCTTAATTTCCAGAAATCCAGTGAGAAAGATAAACCTCAGTAGCCTGTTACTGGGAGCAGAACAAAGATGAATGTCCGGGTTTGCTGCCTGTTTACCTCTAATTTGACATTTTGAGTAGCATTTGGCCTGGCTGGTATTTTGTTCAAGAAGGTGTGCACAGATGGGTGCAGCCCAAAGGGCCCAGAACAAGGTTTGATCCTGGCCATTATTTGGCTCCCTTGGAGCGAGGACAGGTTTGGTGGCTGTTTTTGCAGTGGGTAAGTTGAAGCTTGAGAAGTTTTAAGCAACTTGACCCAAAACAGCTCCTGTTTGGGACTGCAGTAACATTATTTTTAGTTGACTTGGAAATAAGGTGCGCACTGGTGGCAGCTCCTGACTTTCAGGATGTACCTGTGTCAAGGGCAGTGAACAACAAATAAAGTAATTCTGATACTGTGGAGTGCAGTAGCACACATGCCAAATCCCAGTAACAGCGATGGCAGTTGTTGCACATCCCACTGTTGTCACTGTCCTCTCTGGCCAAGTTTGGTTTTGGAGCTACACAGCATCCTTCTGTGCAAGCATCTACCACTGCTGTGCCTGCTCTGCCTCTTCCCAAAGCATTTCTCCACGTACCTGCACTTGTTGGAGCTCCCTGGGCATGGAATAAAGAGTAAATAGTGGAGAAGTTGGTATGAACCTGGAACAGATGCTGAGTAATTTGGAGACTCAGCACAAGCAGCTGAATGTCCTTTTTGGGGTGGGAACTTCTCATTCCCCAGTGCCACTGCTGGCCACTGCAGGTGTCATCCACGGTGGCTGGGCTGCCTCAGGGGTTCCTCGGCTGCCAGAGGGGTTCCTTGGCTGCCTGGAATGAGGTGGCGAGCTCGGCTGTCACCAACCCACCGTTTTGGACTCTTGGAGTGGAGCTGCACGTTTCCTGCCAAAGCCAGGAGCATCTTTCCTGCCTTTGTTTTTCCCACTGCTGTTTTCTTGGCAGCGCTGAGGTAAGAAATCAGTCCAGCACCAGAACTCTGAGCGCTGTTTAGGAAAGGGACCTTTTCCTCTGGAGAAAACCCTCCCTTGTCACTGTTCCAGCACAGAAGCACTGTCCTCATCCTGTGACACACATCCCAGTGTCTCACTCGTCACCTCGCCCAGCACAGCAGCAGCTGGTCCTGGCTTCTGCGATGCTGTGTCTGCAGATCCACCCGGGACACGCGGCCCCGTGATCCGTATGACTGCCCAAAACAATGCCACCACCAGGAAACAGGAACAGTTTCTGCTCCTGGGTCTCCTGCCCTTTGTTACGGGGTTCTGTTTTCCTGGTCACTGTGCAGATGGTTTCTGTCCAGTGCCTGTCCCTGTGCTCGCACTTATCTCGCCCACAGATAGCGGTGAGTGGCACTGCTGACCTTTGTCTCCCAAATGTTATGGCTTGCCACGTTGATTGTGGGAACAGTCTGGGGCTTTAGGAAGAAAAGTGTCAAAATGAACCTGAAATGAAAAACGCACACTTATAAAGAGAACTCTCTTTTTCACCAAAGGAGTAGAGAGTATTCGCTGCCAAGAGTATTCATTTGGATACAAGCCAGTGTGTGTAGGGAAAAAATAAATAGCCCAGAGGTTAACACTTTGTTCAAACACTGGGTGCTTGCAGGGGCAGAAGTGCCAGGAGAGCACGTGGGGAAGATGTGCAGGGTCTTGAGTCCTTTGGGGTGGATTTTGGTGTCTGATGAGACACTGACCATGGCGGAGGGCTCCTGGGAGCCTGTCAGCATGGGAGAGCAGTAAAACTGGATAAAAGGAGGCATGAAGGTGATACAGACATGCTGACAGTACCCTGGGGTGTGTTGAAGAAGATGTCTGAGCCATGGGGGACACAGGCTGAGGCTGAAGGCTCTAACACTGCTTTTCTTTTGTTTTCAGACGGATCCACAGTACACAGCCGGAGTGGCAGAAAATATCAAAAACTTGTAAGCACTTCCAAATGCCTCAGCGTACGGCATGTGCCTGCAGCCAGGCCAGGGAACGGCTTCATTAAGGAGAAAATACACACTTTTCTGCTTCCTTTTTGTATTTTGTTGTTGTTGCTTGGGGTTCTTTTCCTCTTTTTAAACTCTGGGCTGTCTTTGCTAATGCTGCTTCCACTTTCTGCTTGTTCTAAAATGCATCCCATATGTAGCTTCAGGAGGCTGCTTTGTGCTCGCAGTGTTTAACACACACGGTCATGTCGTCCTGTTTAGCTCCTTCTGTCCTGGGGCACTGTGAGGAGATGGATTATTTAGATTTCCAGCAATCCTGGCTGTTGTTTCTGTGTCCAGTGCAGCCCTGTACTTGGTCTGTGCAGTCTAGGCAGTTTAGTAAGCACACCCAAATGCTGCTGCCTTATTTTGCTTTAAAATCCATGATCCATCTTTCTTCCCACTCCAGCCAGTTTGTTTTCCCCTTGTTCCAGGCACTAGTTACGTTTGTCTCTCATGCTGGCTGCTATTTATGTCCTGGAGCCTTACTGGCTCTTGCAGCTTCATCTGTGGCTGTTTGAGCAGAAGCTGGTGATGGATTATTAACCATGAGCCAGTCCAGGCGTTAACGGCATCAGAGCTTGGAGGGAAAGGGAAAAGGTGGTGAGAGAAGGGGCAGTGGCTCCCGCCCAGCTCCTGCGACTGCGTGTTTCCAAAGGATGGCAGTCGCCGTAGGAAGGAGAAGCAAAAGGGCAGCACATCCTCCCAGCACCCCTCGTCCCCGAGCCAATGGTGGGAGAGGGGCTGGGACGTGTGTGGGGCGGATTGTGTTCCCAGGCGCTTGCAGAAGAGCTGAAACAGAGCCCTCCATCTTGCTGTGCAGGAGCTGGCAGGGCTCCCCTCCTTGTGCCTGCTGGCAGGAGGACGCACTTATCGGGGGATAATGGACTGATTGTCCGATGGATCCTGATGAAATTACTGGGCGCTGCTGCGGAGAGTGCCTCTGTGTAGAAGTCCTGAAACTTTAATTGACTTAATGATTTGATTTCTCATCATCCCCCTCTCCAGTGCCTCCTGCCCCTCCCTGATTCACTGAAATTATTTTTCTTCCAAATTGAATTGAGGTGGTGTGGGGCCAGGGCAGGCTGAGCTTCTCTCATAGGAACAGAAAGCTGTTGCTGCTTCAGTGCAATGTTTTGTCAGCTCAGTGAGGAGCTGCTGTTTCACTGCTGTCTGAAGAAGGGAAGATTTGAAAACATTAGCTGAAAAACCTGCCAGTCCCAAGGAAGGAATAAGGAAAGGAAAAATAAGTGAGAAGTTTTTGGCAGTCTCGCTGCTTTGTCTCCCTCTGCCCCATCTCCCGTCCTCCAGGTTCTGCACAAACAAAGGAAATCAGCCTCGCACCAAATGTTCTCAAAAAGGCAGTATAAAAATAACTGGGTTTCCCGCTTATCTCTCACAGTGCAATCCTGGGGTATTGCTTGCACGGCTGATCTAGGTGCCTGCTTTTCTGATCAGTGACATTATTTTCTGTTTGGGTTTGACTCTTTAAAGGATTCTTAGCTGCATTATAGGAAAAGTTGATGCAGATTTTATCAGCAAAAGAGAACTAGGTAGAATCCCTGCTGGCTCTCTGAACTACAGCACAGCAGTGTTTTAAGCAACTTAGCAGAAATGTATAGCATAACCTCAGCAAAATTAATTTTAATTACTGATGTATTTGGAAAATCTCTAAATGCCTGTTATGCCAACAAGTCCTTTCTTTGCTGAACCAGTTTGCAGGTCATTTAATCCTGTAGAAGAGTACAGGGCTGGTCTTTAAAGCTGACCCGTGTGTGTGCAGGAGGGAGGAGGATGCTGAGGGCAGCAGGTGCACGTGGGGCTATTAGAGACTGTGGGAGAGAGAAAACAGCTTAAAAACTCCATGGCAATCCCTGCTGATGTCCTCTAATGAGGCCTGGAAGTGCACTAGATGCCAGGGAAGTTTTACCTTAGAGGCTGCATTTTTTGCTTGGTTCTGTGGTTCAGTGTTTACCCAGTGATTTGATCTACAAAATGGTGTGTCAGACATGGAGGTGTTTGTTTTCTCCCTCAGATTCCCAAAGGAAATACACTCAGGTCTCCTGGAGGTAATTTCCCCATCTCCACATTTCTATCCTGATTTCTCCCACCTGCGGGAATCCTTTGGGGACCCCAAGGAAAGAGTCAGGTAAGAATCAGTGAGCTTATAAACAAGCAAGCCCTGAATTAAGGAACTGTAGCATCTCCCCTGCTGACTCTAGCAGGAAAAGATCTTGTGCAGGGCCAGGCGAGGACCTTAAACATGCTTTATCCAAGAGCTGGAAGGACATGGTTTGGTGGCAGGGGGATGAACTGGCACCAGCTTTGCCAGGCTTTGCCTCGTGCTGTGGTGTTTCCATCACCAAGTGGTGGGCTCTTTTTAACCCAAATTAACTTCATTTTGGAAATCCCTGGGGTTTCCAGTAACTCTTAGCTGACCAGGGACCAAAGGGAGAGGGCGTGTGCCATCCCCTCTGCCTCCCAGGGCTGTGGCACCTTCCCATCTCAAAGCCAGCCTTGGTGGGCTCCCCGGAACAGCCACTATCCCAGCAGAGACTGACGCTCCCATTGTCTTTGTCTCTTGCAGGTGGAGGACAAAGCAGAACCTGGACTACTGCTTTTTAATGATGTATGCCCAGTCCAAAGGCATTTATTATGTGCAGGTGGGTTTGGTGCTGGGGGTGGAGGGAACATGGATGTACCTGTGAGCTCTCTGCAGCTCATACCAGCTGTGTGGCAAAGAGCACATCCAGTTGTGTGATGCAGCAGAGTGGGAGCGGGTTTTAACCAGATAGGTTCAAAAGCTGTGTTTCTAAAATACTTTTAGTCTTGGAGACCTCCCATTTAGGAAGGGCAGAAATCTTTGTTTCCCTTACCTGTTAGATTAAGTGAGAAAAAAAATCTGCTTGGAGCATCTTCCAAAATAAACTGGATCTGTGCCAAAGCTTTCCTCTGGTCTATGGTGTGATTGCTCTGCATAGAGAGACTGTACTGGGGCCTGGATGGGACATTGGCACTGAGTGTCCTTTCCTCTTGCAGCTGGAGGATGATATTGTGGCCAAACCAAACTATCTCAGCACGATGAAGAACTTTGCCTTGCAGCAGCCCTCGGAGGAGTGGATGATCCTGGAGTTCTCTCAGCTGGGGTTCATTGGTAACGTTCTCCCCTGCTCACCCCAGTCCTATCAGGCACGAGGCACAAGTGCCTGCTGGCTCTTGCCAGCACTGTGCTCTTGGCCCAACAAGTTGTCCCCACAAGATGGTGAAATACTTGGGCTTCATCCCTCCCTATTTTTTCAATGACCCTTGTGTTTGCAGAGGGGAGAAAGACCCTCACAGCTGGTACTGCTGATGCTCACTTTTAGTAAAAATAAACCTGGTGAGTGACCCAGCCGACAGCCAAATAGCTTAGATATAACCAGCAGCTTTTAGGCTGGATGGGATCTGGATTTGCCTAAGAGTGTGCAAAAGGAAGTTTACATCAGCCCAGAACTATTTTGGGAACGACAGTACATGGTTGCAGTAGCAGCTTGATCTGTTATTTTGAATACTGGTTTGACTGGCTTAAAACTTGTAGCTTTCAGGGCAGGAAATGGTCCATCCTGCAGCTGGCTGTATGTTTTTCATCCTTATTTCTCACTACTGAATGGGAGAGTTTTAGACCTTTTGATACTGTTGTGACCTGTGGGACTCTAATGCTTTCTAATTCTGCGATGAATATTAAATCCGGAACTGTATTAGCAATGCCAGCAGTGCTGGCACATAAACCAGAGCCATGTGTTATTTCCTTTACATAGAGAGGTGGTCACGTCTAACCTCCATAGCCCAGTCTCCCAAGTTTTTACTTCCCAGCTCTGATTCTTGACCATTTCATACCGTCGCTCCTCTCTCTCTTCTCTCTTTCTTTGTCCTGTAGGAAAAATGTTCAAGTCTCTGGATCTGAGCTTGATTGTGGAGTTCATCCTGATGTTCTATAAGGACAAACCCATTGACTGGCTGCTGGATCACATCCTTTGGGTGAAAGTCTGCAACCCTGAGAAAGATGCTGTACGTAAAAAACCTCCATTGAAGGGAAATCTTCTGTTGTGTGTGGGAAAATGTACATTTGGCTGTGGTTCCAGAGGATCTTTTCTATGATCTCTGGTGCTAACTGACTTTGCACCGATCCATGCCATCCCTGTGGAGCGTGCTGCAGGGTGTCCTTGTGGGTTGTGTAAGCAGAGACCTGGGAGTTCAGGCTGTTGTAGTCTGCAGCTGCCAGAAAAGGCATTACTTCTGCATGTAAGCACTAACAGGGTATTCCTCCTCCAGTCTTCGAGGACAGGAGTCTCTCCCCATTCTTCTGTGTTGTTTTTCATTCCGGCGTGCTTCTCTCCCTGAAGCGTTTCCCGCTCACTGAGTGTAACCCCAGAATAACCCTGGGACACCAGATCCATGTGCCGTACCCGCCTGGAGCACACGTGGAGACTGCCCAGAGAGCTCACCCCAGACGACCCAGAGCAAGCCCTCCTTTTGCACAGTCTGCCAAAATGAAGCCAGAGCACACAAAGCTCTTGTCAGGGTTTCTGGGAGGGTGCAGAGAGGTGAAATGGGCTCTCCTTTCATGCTGCAACCTTTTTTGTGGAGCCGTAATTCCCTGTGCCCTGTGGAGGTGGTGATTGAACTCCAGCAGCGTGGGGCTAAAGCAAGTGGGAAGGGCAGAGGAGGAATGTGTGTGGCAGCAGATGTAAGATGAGCTCAGCACCAGATCCTCTCCCGTCTCCTCTCTGAACATACTGTATTTACCCGAACACTCGCTCGCCCTCCTCCCCCGGCAGAGAACGAGCAGCAGAGTTCTTGTGCAGAGCTCAGAACCAGTGGCTTAGGACAGACCCCACGGTCACAACTACATTGTGGTGACAAATGCCGGAGCAAGTGGTCACTCTGAGGATGAATATTGTATTTATGTGCTTGGGGGGATGGGACATCCTCAGAGCTCTGCAGAATTGGGGCATGGATGTGGTTTAATTTGGCCTGATCCCTGGTAGAGGCTGTGGCATCGGCTCCAGTCCCCCATGTGCAGTGGGACCAGTCTCGGTGTCCTTTGAATCCTCCTGGCAGTTCAAACCACGTGCTCAGGTGTGACAGAGCAATCCCTGTGCCTGTCTGTCAGCCCCCACAGTCCACACAGCTGTGGGCAAAGCCAGGTTGGTGGGATGTTGGGATGGAGCTGGGAATAATGCTGCTGTCTGTGTCCCCCACCTTCAAAATCCTCAGCTTGAGCACTGATTAAATGCAGATCCTGCTGTGCAGGATCATCTTCTCCTTTACTCATCTGTGCTCATCTTTTCCTACCTGATGGAACCAAGGTTTTCTCAGGGGAAACCGCAAACCTCTTAAACATGTTGCCTTTTTAAAAATTAACCTACTTTCCATGTGGATTTCTGGCTCCTTTCCCCCACTGTTTGCATGATTAACTCTGCACTGCGCCCTTTCAAACATGACTTTCTCTTCTAAATCCCACTGTGCAGAATCAAATTGGTAGCAGGGAGGATTTGTCTTTTTGATTGAAAGTTTGTTTGACCTGAGCTTTTGGTAAGAGCTTTGCCTGCTCTGGATATATTCTGCTCTTTCTTTTTTAACTAATTTTAGATTTACCTGGGGTAGAGCTGTGTGAAAGGATGACCTTCTTACCACCAACTGAGCCGTTCCCCCTCCTGGCTTGTCTGAGACAAGGCTGCTTTCAGCAAATGTTTCTTTACTAGGAGGGGAAAAGGGGAGAAAGACAAATCAGGAGATGCTGTAGCTCCCTTTATTCCCCTTCCTCCTCCTCTTCCCATCCAGAGTGAGATAGGCATGATGGAGTTGAATCCACAGTTGCTGGCAATGAGTAGAGTCTGTCCCATTACCATGGCCAGTTTTAATTTTCTAATGTAATGTGAGCTGGATTAGGGGATTATCTCTTTTGCAGCTCGCAGGGGTCATGCCTGGAATTTCCCAGCTCCCAGCCCGTGGTGGGGGCTCAGTGTGGCACCCTGTCTGTTCCAGGCATCCGGCAATGCAGCGCCCGCTGCGGGATTTCTGCCGGGTGGGAGGCTGCAAGAGCAGATGGCATTAGGGATGTGCATGCATTTCTTTTCTTGGAAAAAGCAAAAGTCGGATAACAAATACCCTCTCCGTACAGTTTTTAACCTGTATTTTTGTCCTGCTTCCCCAAACTGAGAGAAATGAGCTATTTTAAAATGTGAGTTCTCATCCCCCCACGCTCTCAGTGTTTTTCCCTTTTGTCCTTTATTCCCTCTCCATCGTCTCTCTCCCTCCACTCCATGGTAAATCACTGCCAGCATCGCAGTTGCCTCTCCCAAATTTATTTATGTGGTGGATAGGCGTGAAACAGCCCAGCAGCTTTGACAATGGCACATGCTGTACATCTGCTCACAACTCCTGCCAGCAAACTGGGAACTGCCCATCCAAGGAGAGCCCACACTCGGTACCTGTTCACCTGGGCTCCGAGTCATCCCAGGACTTACTGTACCTTCAGGCTTCGGTGATCTCAAGCTCCGAGTTGTGGGGAAAAAGGCTTTCCCAATAAGCCAAGGACAAAGGAAACTCAGTTCTCTGGCTGTCCCTACCTGACAGCACAGAGGGGATTTTCTCAGTGTTCTAACCTGTGCCTGGCAAGGAGAAATTTAGCACTTAAACCTGGATACTCCAGCTGCCCAGCAGAGCCCAGTGGCGAGTGGCTGAGAGTCACAGTCTGGTTTCTCCAAAGTGTGGTTAAAAGCCCTCTTGCCAAATTAGAGCCTAAATAACACAGAAGGGCCTAGAGAGGGAGGGCAGGGCAGTCTGTCACTCCTCATGTCCTCATCCATTGTTCTGGTGGGTCACAGTTGCCCACAGAGGTTTGAGCCTGGGGATTGTCTCGTTTCAGAAACACTGCGACAGGCAGAAGGCAAACCTGAGGATCCGCTTCAAGCCCTCGCTCTTCCAGCATGTGGGAACCCACTCCTCCTTGGCTGGGAAGATACAGAAGCTGAAGGTGGGTACCCGCTGTCCATGCCAGGGGTGGCCTGGCCTGCAGGCACCTGGGAATAGGCTGCTTTTGGATGGGGACATCAATGACAGCAGCTGGTGGCAGCTGGATTTCTGTGCAGTGGTTGTGTTTTATTCTGAGTTACAGTGAGCTCAGGTAGCTCCTGCTACTCAGAATGGCAGTGACATGCACCAAGAGTCACTGCAAGTTTGTAAGCCTTGGTACCTGTCCTGGCCACCCATCCTGAGTGCCAAACCATGGTCCAGGAAAGTGACTTCAAAGCATCTACTGAAAAACCCTAGAGAGATGACTCCTGGGCTGGTCTGACTTCTTTCCCACCCCACTCCTGGGATTTGGTGATAGGCAGACCAGAGCTCACTTGTATAAGAGCTGAAATTGCTGATGTGTGTTTGAACATCAACAAAATGGAGCTTCCCACAACTACAAGTGCAGGACCCATGAACACATCCCTGGGCTGCACTGTCTGTGTGATCCCCAGGGAAATGGAGGTACAACCCAGTTTGAATCTCACTGCAGTGCCTATCAGGCCATATAATCCAGTCATTTTATGCTATTGTCAGCCTCTCAGCTGCCTTCTCCACAGGCGTAAGGACTGGCTCCAGAGCTCCTGGGGCAGGGACATGCGTTCAGGGACACTTGGACAATGAAAGGCTCCTTGGTGCTGGATCAGAGCACAGAGCAGGGATGCTTCTCTGTGCTGCCTCTCTGGAAGCTGTGTCCTGGGATCCAGTCACACATTCCCCTGCCTGGCGCCTTCCCCAGATCGCTTCCATCCCTCATCCTTTTGTGCCCTGCAAATGGAGAGCTTTTAATTTGCAGTGCCTTGTTGCTGGGACCCTGGTTCCTCACGGACCTGAGCAGCTCATGGCCCTTCTCTGCCCTTTTGCTTTGTGCCTACCAAGGACAAGGACTTTGGAAAACAGGCACTGCGGAAAGAGCATGTCAACCCTCCTGCCGAGGTGAGCACCAGCCTGAAAACCTACCAGCACTTCACCTTGGAGAAGGCTTACCTGCGGGAGGACTTCTTCTGGGCCTTCACTCCCACTGCCGGAGACTTCATCCGATTCCGATTCTTCAAACCGCTCCGTATTGAAAGGTCAGTGCTTGGGGGGTCAGCAGGGAGGTGTGGGGACAGCCTGGAGCATGGAGAGACACTTGGCTTTTGCTCTTCTGATAATTTCAGTCAAATTTCATGCCTGCCTCCTACTTGGCTGCCCAGGAGGAGGGAGTGGTACTCTTGCAGGGGAAGGATGATTTGACCCTTTTGTCCTGAGGCCACATTTGCCAGAGCCCTTTGCTTTCCTGCACTTGGGAGCAGTCCATGGTTTAGCTAATCTGGCATAGAAGGTCTCCTGCCAGACCGTGTGCCATGGGCTCTCGGGGAAGTTGCCTGTTGGGTTGAGCTGTTTGATGATTCAGATGAGGTGAAAGCCATCATGTCCCCCCTCGCTCGGTGTGACTTTCCATGGATTTGGTCTCTGTCACAGGTTCTTCTTCCGCAGCGGGAACATCGAGCACCCAGAAGACAAACTCTTCAACACGACCGTGGAGGTTCTGCCGTTTGACGTAAGTGTTTAATCGAGAATTGAGGTGAGGGTGGAGTGGGAAGCAAAAGAGGCTTGAGAGAAGGGAACTGCTTGAAGCCAAAGGAAAATCTTTACAAGACTCGAGTGCCTCTTAGAGGTGCTGGCTGGGAGCCCGGGGGTCACGCCTGCTGTGATGCCACCTCGGGAGGGGTGTGCTGTGCTGAGCATTACTGTGTGAGTAATCCCTGCCTGCAGAGAGGATGCTCCAGGGGGTGGGATGGCTGCAGAGGAGAGGATGGAGCTGGGATGGTGCAGTGGAAGCAGGAGCATGAGGACTGCAAATGTCCTCTTGTTTTGGGGCATGAGGCTCAGGGTGCCGGGTAGGGGACAAGGTGCCAGGGGTTGCTGGTGAGGTCACATCTGGGGTTGCTTCTCTTCCTTGGGGCTTTCGGGTGGCTCTTGTCCCTGGCCTTGTATGAAAGTCCTCTTCTTCTGCAGAGCCTGCAGTCGGATAAGGAAGCCTTGCAGGAGGGAAGAGGTGCAGTCGTCAAATACCGCAGGACATCGGATGGCTACATCCAGATAGGTACAGCAGGGTGTGGGGTGGTAAAGTGCCTGCTGGCTTTGATAGCACAGTCCATGCCCTCACCTGCACGTGAATCAAGATCCTTAGTGCTGTTTGCTTGCCAAAGGGTAATTTCTGCTTGCCAGGAGTCACGTTGGAACAGGATTTAATTGTCATTGTCTCCTCTCCTGCCCTCCCTCTCAGACCAGGTTGTCCTCCTCAGATAGTTCTCAGTCCTGTGTTTCTGTCAGTCTGTGCTCAGAGCTGAGACCAAATTATGCAGATTATCCATTTGCTTAACCTGGTGTTAAAAGCCTCCACCACGGGCAGTTTTGCAGTGTCTGTACTCACACCACTTGCAGATTGGACTTTGACTCTTGCCACCTGAGCTTGTTTTAGTGCCTTTGGACAAGAATGAGCAATTGCAGCCTATAGGGTCCTGCCAGTGTGTGGTACAGCCCTGGTGTCCCTGCTAAAATGTCCTTTTTTTTTTTTTTAAATAGACAAATAAAATTAAAATTTCCTGGCACATGTAATGTTTTGCCATTTTCTCATTCCTCTGCACGCTGGCTGGTTTCTCCCAGTTGCATTTTCAAAAAAAAACCCCAAAAAATCACACCCAAAAAAGTGTGTCAGGCCAATCTGTCCCCTTTTGCACTGCAGTGATACATAGCCAAATACTCCCCATTTTATTTAGTTTAGCTGGTTTTTGTTCCCTAAAGGGTGGCATTTTGCACTGTATTGCCATCCACTGCTGGTTTTCAGCCTGTCTGGGTTTGGGGAGCCACAGGCAGGGGCTGCAGGGGCTGTTTGAGGTGTCCTTGAGGAGGGCGGAAGGTGGAGGGGCAGCACCAGAGGACCATCCCTGTGTCACCCACGTGCTCTCCCCACCAGGCTCATTCTCCAAGGGCGTCGCAGAGGGCGAGGTGGACCCATCGTTTGGGCCGCTGGAGGCCATCAGGCTGTCCATCCAGACCGACTCCCCGGTGTGGATCATCCTGAGCGAGGTAAGCCGAGCTCCCTCGGCACCGCCCGGCCGCTGCCCCACACGTCGTTCTGATCCCATCCCTCTCTTTCAGATTTTTATCAAAAAAGCAGAATGAAACAGGCATGAGGCAGAACGGCCACACGCGTGGATCCCTGGTCCTGCTCCCTCCCTCCCGCTCCCTCCTCCCCGCGGCGCCTTGCCCGGACCAGGACGGCGCAGGGCCGGCTGCCGGAGGCGGCACTCGCCGAGAGCCCGCGGAAAACCTGCCGCCACACCGGCACCGCCATCCCCGGCGGGGCTGCGGGGCCAGGGCAGCCGTCGACTTCTCCTGAAGAGGAGCAAAAAGCAGAACCCAACTCCCTGTGCAGAGGGGCGGCTTTGCTTCGCTCCCTCGGGCCCTCAGGGTGCCGGCTGCCGCTCGGGACACACGGACACAGGGGACAGTTTGGGGTCGGGATGAGCTTTAGCGAGTGTGGGGACAAAAAGCACCTTCAGCCCAGGCCAGGGCAAGCTCTGGCTGTGTTTGGGGACAGAGCGGGTCATGTTCAGTCCTGCTTGGCTGACCCTGCCAGCGCACTGGGATGGAGGTGGCAGGGACCGAGGTCTGCCTTGCCCTCGCCCAGGCACCAGGCCTGGCCGCAGCTGAGGATTAAGTGAGGGCAAAGACTGACCCTCCTTCAGCAGAGGAGGAACGAATCCAAAGGGGTTGGAGCTCTGATTATGGCAGGGAAAACAAAAAAATAAAACACACCACACTGTGCCTGCCAGCATTGAACACAGCCCCTTAACTCACGGTGAAGTCTCCAGTGTCTTCATGCCTTGAGATTGAGTGCAGAAACTGTCTTTTTTTAAATAACTATTTCAGTTATTGATTGATGTGGGTTTTTTGGGGGGGAAAAAAAAGCAGAAGTAGCCCAGTTCAAAAATAGTAGGGATTAGTGTAAATCCCAATGTCCTTTCAGCTATACACTGGAATGCATTATACTACTTTAATGTGCTGTATTTTTTATTATTGGATACATTTGATTTTTCAAGTACATCTCTCTATATAAATATATAAAATAATGTGCACTGTAATAAAAGCTAAATTTAAACCTTTGGTGCAGCAATGAGAGTCACTTGCAGCAGGGCTCCTTTAGTCACCTGTGAACCCCAAGTTTACCCCAAGTGGAGGGTGAAATCCAGGGAGGGCAAAGTCCTGCTGGGGGTGGGTGATAAGTGAAGCTGGGGCCAAGTAGAGATCATTCAACCACTGCCAGACACAGACTTTAACACTTGGACTAGAGTCAGGCTTTTGTCCCGATATTTGGATATGGTTTCAGGCAAGTTTACCCATCCTTTCCAGTTAATCACAGGAGCTTTTCCTATGAAACCCAGTCTTCAACCCTCAGGTGTTCTCGCACCAGTTCCTTTGACAATCACAGGTGATTTCTACTGAGAAAAAGAATTTATTTTTGTATATCCATTATGTGATCCTTCAACATAGATTATTACAGCAGTAAGGAGGAGAGACAACAGCATACAGGTCAATCTGTGCTCCATGAGGCAGAGCCAAAGGCATTTTAGAGCAGACAGTGCTGCAATGCCCAGCAGTGAAGCTCCTACGAAGGGGCAGGAGCTGGGAAGCGGTTGCTTTCTAGAAGGGAAATTGTCTGTGACGAGCAGAGGAGTGCCAGCATCTACCTTCCTTCAGAGGGGAACACAGAGCCAAGAAAATACTCCGTGATGGTGCCACGTGTCTGCTTCCCCTGTGCTGGGGGCAAACAGTGGATTTTGGGAGGGCTGTGGCCCCTCTCATCAGGCACCACGTAGCTGGAGGGGCCACGCCAGCGCTGCCATCCAAGTGGAGGAGCTGGGCCACAGGAAGTGTGCCAGGAGCCCGGCCAGCGCCAGCCCCAGCAGCAGCCAGAGCAGCCGGGCACTGGCGTGCAGGGGTGCCAGCCTGGGTGGGAGAAAACACCGTCAGACGCTGCAGCCCGCCCAGGGCACAAGGCTTGCGGGCGGGGCTGGGCGTCCCCACCCTCCTTTGGGACAGTCAGGGAAGAGGTGACACAGCCATGGGCAGGAGGGGAGGAGGAGGGGGTGATGCAAATCTGCCTCCAGGCCCTCCCGTGGCAAGGAAACCTGCTGCAGGGGCCACGTTCTACCCCCAGCCTCCCTGGGCTGGTTTGGGGTGCCCGCAGCCATGGCCAGGTACTCACCGTCCCTGTGCTGCCATGGCGTATCCCTGGAAGTACTTGAGGCGGGTGTAGAGGTACAGCAGCCCACACGCTGCAGCCACATCTGCAGGGCAGAGGGGAGACGAGCCCTGAGGGGCCGGGAATCCCTGGGCACTGACAGAGCTACATTCCAGCACAGTCACCCGCGCTCCCGCCTGCCCCAGAAAATACGGCATGGCCAGAGAGCCAAATGCAGAGGGGCTCATCTTTAAATTGCTTTAAATTTAAATGGGTTTTCTTCCTTCCCTTTTTGTGAGGGATGAACTTCTCTGCCCCTCAGAGTTGCCCCGGGACTTGGACTGGCAACGCTCCCTTGTGGGATCTCTCCTTGCAACTTCCCTGTGGCAGCAACCAAATGCCCTGAACTCGCTTGGTACGGGATGGACGGTGCCTGAGTAACTGTTTGGGCTATGGCTCCTCGTTCTGACGCAGCTCTGCCTCAGCTCTGCCTCTGCCCCACCCTGGCACCCTGGGACAGCCTGACCTTGGCTAAGAAAAGCAGCACGAGGGGCAGCCAGGCTCTGGCAAAGGAGTGAGGGCTGCCAGTGCCTGCTCCTGCGGGCAGGAATGGGCTGAGCTGCTCCCAGCACGTGCTGGAGTTGGGGCACTTCTTGGTCGATCCAGCTAAAGGGGAACTTTGCTTTCCCCAAATATCAGCCTCAAAGGCACAGAGAGAGTGTGCCTGAGTCACAATGGGATTTAAATTGGGGTGGGGTTTTTTTGTTTGTTCACGAGGTTTGGGTTGGGGTTCCCCTCCGCATCCTGCTTACCTTGATGGAAGAAGATTCCAGCAACCCAGAGGAGTGAAAGGAAGATCGGGAAGTACTCTGAGCAGTTTGCCCTGGTGAGAACCACAGATGAGAGTTAAAACTGCCTCCTCATACATTGGAGCCTGGATAATTGAGGCTGGAGGAAGGAATTAGAAACTCACATCAGAGCAAACTAAAAGAGCTGATAAGAGCCATCGCTGTGCTGTGGGAAAGGGGCCTTTTCTGTGACCAAGAACACCCAATAGCTGTATTTTAGAGAAAAAAAGCACCCAAACAATGCACAGCGTTCTCCTCTCCTGCATTCACATGGATCTGGAATGATGAGCTGTGGCTGAGATGGCAATTTAATCTTAATTTTGGCCAAAAATGTACCAACCTTTGGAGAATGGAGCCAGACTGGGAGCTGGAAAAAGTCTGAACCTTATGCTGCAAATGCAGTTTGAGCCTCAGTGAGGGGAGGCTGCCAGGTTTCCTCAAGTGAGTAATACATCAATACCTCCTTTTCCCTTTTTTTTCCCCAATATATCAAATTATCCATTTGAATACTATTCCACAAGGAAAAGAGGAGAAAAACCCACAAAGAAGCAATACCTTCTCAAGTCCAAGTCCCCTGAGGTCACCTTCTCTGCAGATTATAGCCAGGGCTTCCCAGCACAGCACAGCCCATGGCACGAGTTGGTTAACGCACGTTTAATAGTTAAGTATTTAATTAAGAGCCACATCAGCAGCTCCCCAGCTCACAGAGGCTGGTGTCTCCGGGCAGGCTGGCCTTGCATGGCACGGCAGAAGGACTGAAATGGGTGTTTTTGTCACTCCACAAATGTCTCCTGTGCGCTGGCAAGGGAACGCAGCTGCTTTGTTCGGGATTTAGTGCCGTGCTGGAGCTACCCTTCAAACCAGCTCTGGCCAATTCCTTTCAGTTGCTCACAAAACAGAACGACTGAGATGAAAGACGGAATCTGGTGCTTGCTGGAAGCCAAAGGGATCTGTGAACGCTTCCAGTTTAGCTCCAGCATTGCTCTCTCCATAGGAACAGGGCAAAAAGAACCAGCCCTCAGCAGGGGCCCGTGAGTGCTGACTCTCACAATACAATGGTTTCTGAAGGGGAAAAAAATTAAAACGCCCTCGTAGCTGGTTCTGCCACAAGGTCCTTTGCTTCAATTCAACAGCAAAACATTACAAGAAAATACCAGGTTATTAATAAAGCTTTGGCTGCTCTCACAATTTGGAGCCAACGGTAATATTAAATTTAATTATTCTAATTGTTAATGCTCTGCACCTCCTCCATACGGCCACTAATTTGTAATTTGGCTGCCTCACAATGCCAGAAGGAGGATTATCATGGATGGACAGAAACACCCCAGCCAAAGTGCTCCAAATCAAAACTCAGACCTCTGCATTGGAAAGACAAAACATTGGGAAAAAAGAATCTAGTATCAGTAGCAGTGAGTGGAAAGGTGACTCAAGGATGACCAGTCTCTCCTGACAGTGACAGCTGACTCAGGTGTTATTTAGACAAAGTCACCACAAAAAAGTCAAATCTTACTGAGCTCTGAAGATCCGCTCAAATTCAGGGTGACCTGTTGTTTCGGGAGGGGAGATCTTGTACTTCCGGCGGGCGTAGATCACCTGCATTGCAAAATAGGCTAAAAACAGAACACAGGAAAGGTAACACACCAGCAGTGTTTATTTAGCCAAGCTTTATCTGGCTTGGAATCAAGCAAGTGGTTAGAATAAAAAGAGCTGACATGATGCAGGTCCATAGTCCAGGGCTGTCGCACATGACCTGTAATAAATGTGTCATTTATTTCAGGCTCATGCTTTAAATTCAGGTTTGGTTATCCCAGCTGAGCACTGGTGCTGGGTGGCACTTTGCATCATCTCCTGCCCAGCAGAGCTCTCCCTGCTGCTCCCCATCAGATCAAACACACAATAAAACCTTACCAAGGCCACACTGAATCACCAAATTATTTCTTCATCTTGCACTTTGTGTTTAGAGTATCCAAGCCCTCTTAGCCAACCTGCTGGCTTTCTGCTATTCCTAGTGGAAGGGTGGCCCATGTCACAGAGCAGCATCCCAATTGTCAAGAACTGGGATATCATTAAGTAAATAAGAGATGCTCTTAATCATGGCAACAAAAGGAAGTGGGGAAGGGGGTGATTATTTCATGCCCTCCACTCCCACAGGGCAGCCCCAAGGCTCCAGCAGTTCAAGGAGCAGAGGTGTGCCCATGTCTGCCATCAGCCTGTGCCACGTTTGGGCCAAGGCACTGACTCAGTGTCTGCTACATCAGTCCTTTGTACATTTGTAAAGGACATGGAAAGTCACTTCAAAACAATGAAAACTTGCTAACATGAAGATTTGGAGTGTTTCACTATTTACTGAAAGCTCTTACTCCCACGGGTGATTGCTGATGCTTCAAGTGCTTTATTTAGGTGCACTACTACACTGCTGCCTTTATTGAAAACTCCTATTTTCATATAGGAGAAAACTAAATTACAGAAACAATTACTTTGGTGGCTGTGGCAGTCTCATTGAGATGCTTGGATGAGCAAAGTCCTCACGTAGCAGCATCTCCAGAGCATTGCACAGAGAGACAAGGAGCTGGGGTGCAGGGCCTGCCTTGTGGACTGTCTTAATGTAACAAAGATAAAAGCAGAACAGCAGGATAGAGAAGGGGAAGAGGAGACAGATGTTGCAAGATTAAAGACAAGATGTGTGCCTGCAGAAAAGCATTAGAACATATGTAGAAGGGAATTAGAAATGTAAATAATCTGATGCTACGTGATTTCCGTATCACAAGATTTTAGTAAAATAAATACACCCAGATATTCCTTTCAGAACAATTACACATGTACTAGTGTCGTCCAGAGTGACCCAGCCCTAAATGAGAGGTGCTGAGAGAACAAGGTGGGGAGAAACAAGAATGTTCCCCCCTCTTTGATTCATTTGTAGCACGCTGATCACGGGTGAGGGCATTGTCCCTCCCCAGAGGTCCAGCAGGACACAACAGCATCCCTTCTGTGAATCCAGAGAGGTGTAACACACCACTGGAATTCAGCAGCCGCTGGCAGAGCTCTGGGAATGAGATGAAACCTCAACCCGTCCTGTTACTTCAGGTAAGCACCTCTCATTCTACCTGATGCTCTCAGGGTCTCATCCCAGCCACCTCCAGAAAAGGACTGAGCTGAAGTTACGGCCTCGTGAGCCGCTCTGGCTCGTGGAGCAAGCCCAACTGCACGGGCAGTGCATCCTGCTTTGTGCCACCTGCACTTTTCCTAATGCAGGATTCTTGTGACTGATGAGTGAGGTAAGAGTCATTTCAGATCAAACCTCTCCATCAGCTCTATGCTTGACATCTTGATTCTATATAGAGGTTAATATTCCGACAAGTCCTACACAGATCTCATACTCGTAGGGGTGAATAACATATAAAACAGCCACCCAAGGGGAGCAGAAGCCTTTTGGAGGATGACTGGCTGTTCCCCAAACTGGTGTAAGGGTGAAGCACTAAGGATGAAGAATCAGTCCCCAAAAGCCCTTCTCAGAATGAGGTGTTGAAAAAACCCACACTGCATGAACCTTGTCAGCAACAACTTTCAGAGAAAAAGAGTTCAATCTACTCTGCAGAACCTTTCAAAACATTTTTTTGTGATTCTTGTCTCGAGGTTAATCACCTGTGTGGATTCCCATCTGGCTTAGGGGCTGAGCTCTCCCTGAACTTTGCTCCTCAGTGGAAGTATTCTTCATTCTCTATTTGATTATGTCCACAAACGTGTCAAATCATATCATAGCTGCTATCTGCCACATTTGAGTGAACCTGGCAAACAAGCCCTGTGGGGCCCGACAGACAGTGACATTGCATAAGCTTTCCTTTGAAGACATAAAATAAAGGAGGGGGAAAAAAACTGGGGTAGAAGAATTCTGCTCTATGGTACCATGTTCACCACAAGGCTGGGACATGTACCTATGGAGCACTAAGCTCAGAGCTTCACCAAACTGAGAACTGGTTAAATTAAAAAGGGGAAAGTTACTTGAAAGATTGTGGACACTGCAGGGTTCCAGGAAATTCAAAAGAAAACACAAAAATCAACCAATGCTGTACCAAGGTCAGCCATTAAAGTGCATCTCCTACACCAGGATGTGATGGAGGTGTGTTTGTAGGGACAGCCCACACCTGTACTTCACTGCTCACCTGCTCAGAACGAATTCCAGACCTGTAACTCACCTACAGAACATCCCTTCAAAACGTGCAAAGAAAGCTACAGCACAGCTCTGAATCCCAGTGACACAAGCACATGTATTTCGTACTAGCAGAAGGAAAGGAAACATGGAGTATTTTGCAATTGCTCCTTGGCTTCCCATGCAGACACCATAAAACCAGGACACTTTACCCAATCGAACACAGACAGGAGGCTGCCAATGCTTGCTATTTATCTGCTGGCTTCACACCTGGGTAGGGTTTGCATAGCACAAAAGTAAAAGGCCTAAGGCTGCAACCTTTAAAAAATACTTGAAATTCTCATAAAACAAATATATTTGAGATGAAACTGCTATCTAAGGATTTGCTACTGAGGGTGTCCCAAAGGAAAACGGCTCGGCAGCATTTCTATAACTCAAGTTTTCTTCAAGTCTTCTCTGCACACTAAACACTCCCACCACCCCCACTTAACAACAACAACAAAAAAAATCAATAGTACAAAAGTATCTTCCATTTGTAGTTGTAGATACCTCTCTGTAAATTGAGTGGAAATTACCGGTAATTCAGAAATCTTGAGCTCTACTTTTCAAATGGCATATCTGTGTTTTAAATAATGCTTATATTAAGAGATTTATCATCTGATGACTAAAAACACATCAGGCTGCTCAGCGATTCACATCCATTTGTAAGCAGAGGTGTGACAGTTGTATAGTGAGTTAATTCTGTAATAATAAACCCCACAAACCGTCCCTTACAGAAATATGAAGATTTTAATTAAATGGGTGTTCTGTCCTCATTCCAAGCAGGGGAGTGACCTTTCTAAAGCCCAAGGGGGAAGAGATGTTACCCAATAAACCCAGAAATTAACAGAGCTTGGCAACGACACTGTTCTTTCTAAATCGTCTAAACTGAACACATCTATTTAAATCAGGAGAAGTCACTGAGTTCCTTTGAAGATGTCTGTGTCTATTTCTGACCAGAACTTGCATTAGTTTCCAAATTACTGTGCTCCCAGTCCATCTTGTCACCTGCTCTGTGCCATATGAACATACAATGATAATGGTCACAGAAAAATACCCACGTGCAGGAGGCTCTTTCCTCTATCCACACCACGTCTGTCTGTACACCGACCTCCTCATCAGCACATCTACTAACCTGCCTTTGTATTTTGGCTACCTCCCGCCACTCCAAGTTATAAACGACCTGCTAAAATTCAATCACAAACTAATTAAGAACATCCTATTGAAACTGCTTTAAGTCCAAAAGTTTTACTTGCTGGCTTTCAGGCTTGAGGATCATTTTAGTCCTTGTTAAATAATGACCATCCTCGGGCACGACACTTCAGCATCAACAGCCAAACATTTGTATCATTTTACCACCCCGGACAACAGCAACTTTCACTCCACAGAGACTCCAAACAAAATACAGGAACCACATCCCACGAAGTTTAACGTAATTAGCTCAATACTACCTGGACTGTACAAAGGACATTTACCTTGCTCCAGGACTCCCAGAACTGTGACCGTGGCCAGCAGGTCTATCTGATCTCTCATGTTGCTGACTGTGGAGCAAACCCCAGCCTGACGTGATGGGTCCAGCTGTGCCAACCTCTCTCCCACCACCACACACTTCCACAGAGCCACCTCATTGCTCTGAGCACAAGTGTTTCCTCCACCACACCTTAGCTCACCTTAACTCTCTCCACACCACACGGTTCCAAAGCGGCCATCCACCCGAAAATGCCTATTCCAGCCAAGAGCCTTTCGTTGAACAACAGAGCAGGGAAGAATTTTGCATGGACAAACTGTGAAATTCTTCTAATTACATTTACAGATTTTATATCACGATTGAATTATATGTTGCCAGCAATGGAAAGATGGAATTCTTTCCAGCCCTTTTGTTGCTAGTTTTAATGAGCTCTGAAGCATCTCAATTATGTGCAAGATTATAAAAATTATTAACAAGCATTTACAAATTAATGACTTGACCTTCTGCTCTTATTTCAAGTAGTGGAATTGACCATGTGAAAGATTTGATACACTCCAGCCGGAATAACTTAATTCTATTACCAGCTGCTGTAATTTTAAGAGCATTCAGATACTTTATCCTACCAATTACTATCCAAGTTTACCCAACAGGAGTACAGTGCTTTTCTAGCACTCATCTTTTGTAGTTTTCTGATGTTTTAAAGCAGTACAAACCTTTTCCTGGCTAACATACAAAATAGAAGTTCCCAGTTCTGAAGGCAGCAGAGGGTGTAGAAACATAGAGACCCTCAGAAATGCTACACTGACATCAGAGTTTTAATTGTAAAATGTAAAATTTGAAAAACATAAATATTTTAGTCCTGAATAACTTTTCTCCCCACTCCACAAAAGTAAAATATGCATCAGTTCAAAAAGTTATCTTGTGTCTTGGAGCAACTTTATATGGATGACTACTCTGACTTTTAAAGCTTTAAAATCAAAATGGGGAAATATTAAATAAGGTTTTTCCTTAATTTTGGTGGAGAGGGCATAGGATATGGCTGAGCCACTGCATTTCTCTGTTCAGTCACACACACAGACCCTCAGAACAGCATTTGTGCACATACCAGACCTACAGTTCCTCCCAAGTGGGACACAGCAAGTTTTTTTTCTGGTTTGGTCACCTCAAAATCCCATCGTGACAGCTCAACAAGTTGAAAACTTCAGTTATCAATTCAAATACTCAATGTTACACTTTTTATACATAACCAGTTTGCTGCCAGTACTTCATTCCTTGTTCAGAAACATTAACTCCTGCTTGCAGGACATGTCCCATGTGCCAGCAGGATTTCTGTGTGTGCCATGTGCCTGCATCAAACAAGTCCCAAGGAAACCAGTTTGAACCTCTAAAGCCTGTTTTCCTGAGGCACATTTTTGGAACTCTACAATTTTGCACATGTGAGGTCTTGGGTAGTTATTAACATCTTTTTCACTACTAACAACCACCTCTGCAGTTGAATTTCCCAGCTTAAGGCCTACAACTGCATTCCAAAAACAAAAAAGAGAAGGCCCGGAAGCAGTGGGAGTAACATAAAGCCTTATTTTCAAAGTAAAGTTTTCTAAGGCCCCTTTATCCAGTTCTGGCCTGTTTAAATGGACTTTCTGAAACCATAAGAATTGGTAAGACAGAGCAACAGAATTTGAGCCTTAGTAACAGGCTGAGTAAAACTGTGTGTTGGGATGAAGGGAAGGAACCATCTCACCAGGAATGACAACGCTGAACTCTGTTCAGCTCACACAGATGTATGAAGTCACACCATGTATGTTTAATACGCTAGCAAAATATTTATTTTATAATGATAAAACAGAAGTGAAGGATTTCTTTTTGGTGTGCACCAGTAATTGCAGTAAAAGAATAAGGGGATTAATGGACTCTTTATACATTTCAATGACAAAAATTCATAAAGGTTAGCATCAAATTCAACTGTTCTCCATTTACAAGCATAAAACTTACCATAATACCCCCCCAAACACATATATAAAGAATTATAGTTTTAAAATCTATAAAAAGTAAAAAATATACAGTCAGAAGATCTAACTCTTATTCAAATCTTTAATATAAAATTGTAAACATTTATTTACACAAAGGAAATGTGTATAACAAAATTTTGAGCACCCTTTTCAATCGGATCGTGGTTTTTGGAAGGCAGTGGATGTTGCACAGTGACACTCTCACCTTGCCTGCCCAACCAAAACCGCAGTTTATAAATAAAGCCATGGGCGGCCGGCTGGGTTCAGTTCAGGGGAGACTCTTTTATTGCTCTGAAGCTGCAGCAAATGGAAAGCCCGAGTGCAGACACAGACAGTGACATGTCACAGGGCATGAGGGCAGAGCCCAGCCCTGCCCACGCACCCATGGACATCAAAACCGTGTTTTCATTTCCATTGAACTGTTCCAACCTCGTTACAGTGACACCGCATTCCCGGTGCTCCGGCTGCGTTCTGTGCACAGGGACCAAAGCCAGAGGCAAGGGCTGTTTGGATCCTGTTCACACACGGAGACCAATGGGCATTATAAGCCAGTTTGTCTGGAATCACACTTAATTTTAGTCCAACAGTACCATGAAAAGGCCCTGTCATCAAACCCAGATACCTTCCTGAAAAAATCCTCTGGTCAAGCAGGGCAATATCCACCTTAGCTTCCAGAAACAGTGGAGGAAAGAGCACATCTGCATTTTCCTGGACATTTAGCTGGATTGCCTTTTTGATAGTAATAATGCAAACAGCAGATGTTCTTCTCCTCCAATTAAGAAATCACAACTGGATGGATTGTACTTTGACTTATTCAGAACAAAGCCTGTGTGCAAAATCTACTGGAAAACAGAGCAGATTTCACCACAACCTAAACAGGGAGAAAGGAAAGCTGAATCCTACTCCCCTGTTATTTCCGTCAAGTGTTTGTAAAGGGGAGAAAAAACTAGTGACATGGAAGGATGTCACTTGAAATTGAGGTCCCAAGCACCCCCAACAGGAAGGGAAGGCACACTGGTGCAAAGTTAACCCTTAAAAATAAAAATACAGCAAACACTCCTTCCCCTGCCATTGCTAGTTTATATCTATACTCTTCTAATGACACTTACCTTGGACCAGTTTTTGGTTTAACTTAATAGTAAACCAAGCTCACTAGCTCTTGTCTTAGATTGCCAGGATAAGAAAAGCTAGCATCATTTATTTGTATCTCAACTACTTATTCTAGAAAATATCAGAAGTGTCAACAAACAAAGTCACCAACACCTTCATCTTCCCATCCAAAGAGAATCTTTATGTTATCTTTTCAAAAGCTCTATGAGGGATTAAGCCTGCTTCAGTGAAATTTTATCCACTATTCAAAGGTGGAATCCACTGATCAATGCACATCTTTCACCAACAGTTCAACATTATAAAACAGCAAATCTGATCAACAGAGCGGAATTCATCCACATTAGCTAAGTGTGCTGGACAAACCATGTTCCATGCATATTTGGAAAGGGTTAAAGTATTAGTGTTAAAAAAGCAGTTTTTAAAAGTGCAAATTGTCTCATAAAGGAGCTGCAGATACAGTAAAATATTTTCCTTCTTTGAAACCAATGATATCTTTCACTTCCCTTCACCCCTCTGGAAAAAAACCCTCTCTCAGAATTCTGCAGTGCAGAAAACTCCTGAAGAAGCCAGTCTATGTTGAAGGAAATTGCTTTTAAATCACAACTCTGGGTTTGGTTAGAAAGTTTAAAGAAGTTTTCCAAGAAAGTAGATTTAGAAAGGGAAGAGGTATTTGTGCATTTAAAACAAAAGCTTTCAACTTTATTTTCATTTTAAAATAAACGTTAAGGCAAGGTGATTTGTTGGTGGATAAGGGATTTTTTTGGTAAAGAGTAAGGACTTTGGAACATTGATTGTTCCCATTGTGGTTTTTGTCCTTTCTGGGACCAACCCCAACACATGGATAAGAGGTCTCCTTGGGCTGAGCTGAAGAACCAGCATCTGCTTCCAGGGATATTAAAAAAGTAAATCCACCAGTCTATTGAAAGATTATCAAACTTGTAACCCAGTATTAAAAAACCCAAAGTATTTAAAGGGGGAGACTTCCATATTGGAGCAACCCTGAAACAAGTGTTCTCCCAGGCTGCCTGTGCTATTATTGCTGATAAGGACTTTCCACCTCCCAGCCAAATTCTATTTTCCTCATTTTTATCCTGAAGTGACAAAGTCTTGTGCTCATTACATCATTGCTGACTTTGGGGAATGAATTGATCTCAAAGGTTAGTTTTACTTTTTACAACAAAGAAAACTAGATGAGCTGTCATGAAGCAAAGCCTTCATTTAAACACAACTACCTTTGGAAATAAGTTATGAAGAAACAGGTGCAAAGTAAATGGCTTTACAATTCATGTTAAACCTACTATAGTTTAAAAGTTCTCCTGTAAGAAATTCCCCCTTTAAACACAGCAAGGTACAAGCCAAGAACTGTGCCTCCCTACAACAGAGTGCAAACTGCAGCTTAAAAGACTACAATCTATGAAGATGACTATCTAGACTAACTGGCCAGGTTTTAATACTTTCTCTCAACTATTACCAGCATCTAGAAATATTTACTGTGAAATATCACTTGCTTACTGAGAGTACAGGCACATGCTTCAGCAATGGGGAAAAGAAACAATTCCAAACATTTTGCAAGCGTCCTCAGGTGCATACAGTCTCTTCTCAAATAAAAAGTCAGAAGTTTGATGGACAGTACTATAACAGCATATCAAGCTATGAACAAATAATTATTGCAAGTAATAGCTGCAGACTAAGCCCTAAACACAATTTGTGCAACTATTTGCTTTCTTTCTGCACTATTTCTGTGGAATTTTTGTTTTATTTTTTAAATAATTAAAAAATTTAGTCTTAGAACACTGCAAGTGAGATTTCTGGAAGGCTGGCTAGGACACAGTAATTTTTGACCTGTTCAAGTGTGCAACTCCTCAGAGACCCCAGACAAAGCGCACTCCTCCTGCAGACCTGCTTGGTGCGCCGTGACCACGTGTCAACACTCCTTGAGAAGCAGCTCCAGTCTTTTTCCCAACCATTTACCTCTAATGCCTGCAAGTCTCCTCAATGCCACAGGTTTTTTGGTCCAAGAGTTGTTTATATCTCATGAAATAATTAAAAAATTAGAAAACCCGCCCCCAGCCCCATTTTAATGAGTTCCTAACAACTCATCCAAATCGTTCATCCACTCCTCTGAAGTCCTGTTTTTCAGCAAAGAGTCTATCAGGTCTGTGTCACTAGTTAAGTTCTGAAGTCCATTATTGCCGGACTGGCCGCTGTAGGCGAAAGGCAGCTCCTGACTGGTCGTCCTCACAGGGTACCCTTGGCTACAGTGCAGGTTTCCTCTGCTGGGAATTTGCTGATTTGGATTCTGGTTGAAAGCATTCAGGTCTGGAACAGTCTGGTTCATGCCAGGCAAGACTTGCTGTGAGGGTACCTGCTGCTGTGCGGGTGGGTTTGTCCGCGGCTGCGCACCCAAAGAGGACGACAACATCTGCCCAGAGACTGCAGCGTTCATCGAAGTCATGGGTCTGCTGGTGCTTAGGCTTACCTGAGGCATTCCCTGGGCAAACTGCTGGTTGGACATCTTTAGATGTGTTTGCTGCATGTGGAAAGAGGAGTTGGCAGTAAATGGTCCTAAGCCACTGTTTGCTTGTGTCTGATTGTTAATATTAGGGATACCTTGGTGTTGCCAAGATGGATTCTGAGCCCCCATAGCGGCTGGTACTCTTGCCATCTGTGGCTTAGATAAGGTTGGATTCAGAGCACCCTTACTGTGCTGCTGAGCAATACTTGAGTTTGGTAAGGTGTTCTGCCCATAGCCAGCAGGAACAGCAGCGCCCTGGCCCAAGCTGCCCTGTCTCTGCATCGGGGTCTGTCCATTGGCACTTGGAGCTGCGTGCTGGGGAACCATCTGTGCCATCCCAGACGCCAGGTTGTACAAGCCCCCGCGCTGCAAGTTTTGCATACTGGGGTATTGAGACACCCCCCGATCCTGCTGACTGGAGCCCGACTGGAGTGGAGGAACAGGAGTGTGTCCAGGTCCCATCTGAATCATGTTCTGGGTCTGAGGAAACATCCGTGGACTACTGGAGCTGGACTGTCCTAAATTACTGACCCCAGGCATGGCTGAAGATGACCCTGAAATGCAAAGAAATATTTTGTACACTGAATACCTCAGTTCAACCAGAGCCAAGCCAGGCTTACAGGCACAATAACCCAGAATGAAGCTGCAGCTGCATTTGTATAAACAGAACTCTGCAAGCAACACACAGGAGGCAGGACTTTAATTAGTGTCAGCTGTTGCTCCAGTTAGCACCTCCACCTTGATGTGAAACACAGATATGCCAATGTCCTAAAAAAATCTGAATACCACTTCTAAGAGCTCAGAACCATTAATTTAAAAAAAATTACAACTTTAAAGGCAGGACTCTGATATTTCTTTGTGAACAAAGGTAAACACATATACTTTGAAGTGCATGCACAATTTGCTAATCTGTTAAAAAATACCACTTACTGCACACACACAATGTCAGTCATTCCATGCATACACAGTGTATCTCTTATCATACAGTTGTAGGGTTGCCAGGCATTTTCCCAGTTCCAGGAATATTTTCTATTTATATAATATAGCTTTCAGAAATTTTTGGTCAAGAATCCTTTGGATTTCTACAGTGAAATATTCACTATGTTAATATACAATGCTGATAACCAAGCAAGGTGATTTGCAAAAATGTCTTCTCAGCAAACCAAATACCATACTTTTTTATTGTAAACTCTGAATTAGAAAGTTTCTTCCTGTAGAAGAAACAGCCCCCTACTTGAAGCAAAAAAAAGCATAAAAGTTCTGTGAACTGTAATGCATATAAAACCCCCTACTGCTTACAATCAACCAAGGGAAACCTACCTAAACTAGTACTTTCTCTACTTTCAAACCAAAAAGTAAGCTACAGAATTTTGTCATATTTTTGATAGCTGAGGAGTACTGGCTCTCCATTATGTTTAGTATTATATTTGAACAAAAAGAGAATTATAAAAAATAAATTCAAATAGAACTCAAATTATATTGAATTAATTATCAACAAAACACATCATAAAAACCACCAGTGTTGTGGGGATGGACGGGTGGGAGAAGAGTCTTACTGTAAAAATACTTAAAGTGAAGAAATAGTTCACATACTGGAATTTAAGGTGCAAAAAATAGTTACAATTGTCATTACAAGGAAAAAATTTTAATAGTACTGATGTTCATTATAGCAAAACCTACTCTATTTCTAATAGTTATACGTTTGTCTGTGGCAACAGAAAAAAAATGTTTGAACACAATATTTGAAGGATGCTACTGATCCCTGTGTTAGCACACAATCCCTTTGTATTGGCATCGGGTTTTTTCAGTGAAGTAACAAAACCCAGTTGTAGCTGCACTAGACACTGAACATTTGAGAGTATTAGATTTCCATTTGCATCTTTTCCCTTCAGTATTTATTTCTGCAGGAACATGGAGAGTAACGAAACAGAACAAAGGGAATTGGCACTTTTTTGTACTCTACGTTTATGAAGAAAAGACAAGTGGCTTCTTGATGCCCTGTCAGGTAAGGATTTTTCAGCTAAGAAGATGAGTTTTTATTGTTCTCTAGTTCTTCCACATTTCTGAAGCTATTCCAGCTGAACGGTTACAACATCTTTTATTTATCAGAGTTAATACACTATGGACATACTAGCTGCTTCTCATACAAGAAACTCCACATAGGACACTAACATTTAATGAAGAGAATTCAAACTGCATTTCCTTTTAAAGGCAGCAGAGATAAGAATGTTAGAGAACTTTAAACTCATCTTAGAGTTGAGAGAAATAATACAGCGCTTATTCTTCTTTAATGAGGGCCTGTGATAGATACAGGCAGTAGTGACATCAGAGTTCAGAAAAAAAACCCCTGCATCCTAATATATCAAAGTTAAGGAGAGTTTCCAACCTGCACAACAAAATAGTAGTATAAAAAAGGCCTGTAGAACAATGAGGGCACTTAAGAGTTCTACTCATTTCCCAAACAATATTAAGAATCCGAAGCTTAAGTTGTCCCAGATACCTGGGACAGGGGAAGCTGTTAATTTGCAACTGAATCAGAGTACAGGTCAAGAGCTTTTAAGGAAGAGTGACGTGGGAAGGCCCTGTAATAGATTAATTATAAGCTATCCAATCCAGGAAATTTGAAGACACCTTTTTACTCCTGATATTTTTTCTGCCATTATTTCAACTGCCGTGTTTGCTCACCTGTGAACTGTCCAACCTGTTGCTGGTATGGATTCTGTGGTTGATCCTGGTACTGGGGAGGAGGTCGAGTCAGATGCCGCTGCAGCTGCTGCTCTTGCTGCTGCCGCTGTTTCTCCTAAGGAAGGTCCAATGCAAGACAATTAGAAAACAAATCAAGCTTTTTCCAAGGGCTGTCTTGGATAAAAACAAGTTATCTGTATACTTTTATGCTGAGCTGGTAATCAAAGGGGCTTCTGCAGCCTTAAAGGCACTTGAGACCTTTGTTCTCATGGCTAAAACACTGTCAATTTAATCTGATGAGTGACAAGACCAAATTAATCCCCAAATCAATTTATTTTAAAGCAGCCCTCTTTAGAAAACAATAAAAGTGCAAGTCAGAAATATAAAAAATATTACACAGAAAAGTAAAAACTGAACATGTAAATATTTTCTAGTCCTTGTCTGCAAGCAAGAAAAAATATACACAAACCTAAATTCTCATATATCACAGGTTTTCCTAGAAGATTATGGAAAACTGTCCATAACAAAAATCATACAAGTTTTGTAATTCTTGTTTAAAATTACTTTTTTAACAATGCACTGATCAACTGAAACAAACCCCTATTCATGACACAAAATAATTATGCCTCTTTAAAAGTACATTCAACCTGTACCTACTTTATGATAAAACTATTTGAAAAATAAACCAAGGAAATTTTCTATTAGGAAACTTTGGGGGAAAATGAAATTTAAAGTCCTGAAGGGAATGTAGATGCATTAATAGTACACTCAGATCTTGACAGTGTTAACAGCCAGCCAGCTGCTTTCACAATATGAAATGTATCAGGCACAGCATTTCTGTCCCGTCTTTCTCAGGTACGTTCAGCCAGACTGAAATTCTGAGATCACCACGTAGTGATACAATGCACAACCACCTACTTATCCAGAAAGTTACAGAGAGCACAGCAGGAGACTGAAATGCCCTTCCAAGAGTACTGGATAAAGACACAAGCATGAAGCCTTTAAGGCAGAGACTGGTGCAATGTAACAAACAGCAGATACACATCGCTACCACCCTTCCCAAACGTCTCCAGCTGGGAAGCTGTTGAGACATGCAGAGGAATGAAGAGGGCAGGCTGCTTCACAGGGGACCTGCTGCTTGCAAGACCAGTCAGACCTGAAAGAGGCTGACCACGGAAGCCAACAAAAGATGCCATTGCTCTGAGAGAACCCGAGAACTGCAGAACCTGGCTTGGGGAAAAAAAATAAATTTGCAGAATACCAAACGAAAAGACAGCTTTAGAGTGGCAGAGAATGGCACTGAAACTACCTGAAAGTACAATTCTTCAAAATAGAGATCAACGGGTTCAGACATATTTTTGTAAAACTGCATCTCATATCATTTGTATCCAAATAAATAAATATCAAATCAGAATGCTAACAAGACCTAGCTTGACTGGGCAGCACAAGGCCAATAAATGTGGCAAATGCAATATCTAAAGCTGTTCAGCTCCAAAGCAAACTGCTCCTTACTTGGGACCAGAGTCCCAGCATCACTATACAAAGATGCAAACTACAGAAGTTAGTTGTAGTTACCATAACTAGGATATGAATGAAGTATTTTTGTAATACTGATATTTACTGCAGCAACATGTGCTGACCAAGACGAAGCAAAGAGGTAGGAAAAAAAATATTTCAACACTGTGTTTGAGATACGCTAGTTACAACCTCCCCACTGTTCAGAGAGATCTGACACCTGTTAGGTTCATTACTGACCTAAGGAAACCTACTGGTCCACAGCTCTAAGAGCTCTAACAGAGCTCTAATAATCACCATCCACCAGAGATGCCAAAGCACAAGCATGAGGTCACACCCCATATTTCCCTTCTCCTCTCCAGCTCTCAAAGAGTACCTGTTTCTGAACATTTTGGGAGAGTAACAATTACTCATCTCTGACATTTGATATTAACATACAAGTCACCAAAGACTGAATGATTTACTAAAAAGTATTCTAAGCTCATAGATCACATAACTCATAGAGAAAATGTGATTTTATTGATGATTTTGGCGTTCTCTGTCTTTCAGTCTTTGATAATATAATTCTCCCAGAGTATACCCTTAGTCCAAACTGGTTTAACCCAAGTATCAAAAACGTATCTTTACCAACACTCATACACTGCCAACCACATTACTATGTTTCATCTACACTGGCTTCAGAACTGAAGGGGATTTTCTGACACCTCTATTGAGTCCTCAATTCTAACGGGAAGTTTCCAGGTGGTAAAAAAGCCATTGGCTAGGACTTGGAACAGCCATAGCTCCCCAATCCTGCAGATTCTAGTACAACTTTTCCCACAAAATGGGCTTCCACACATTTTCAGTTCAGAGGAGACTGCATCATTTCCTTCTTTCTTAAAGCTTCTGATGGGCAGCTGATTCGGGGAGAACTTACAGCACCTTTCAGTACCCAAAGGGGGCTTACCAGAAGGCTGGAGAGGAAGGGCATGTAGAGATAGCACAAGGGGGAATGGCCTCAAGCTGAAGGAGGTTAGATTTAGATTAGATAATAGGAAGAAATTGTTTACTGTGAGGGTAGTGAGGTCCTGGCCCAAGCTGCTGGGGCTGCCCAGAGAAGCTGGGGCTGCCCCATCCCTGGAAGTGTTTCCAGGCCAGGTTGGATGGGGCTTGGAGCAACCTGGTCCAGTGGAAGGTGTCCCTGTCCACAGCAGAGGGGTTGGAATTGAGATGATTTTTAAGGCCCTTTCCAACCAAACCACTCTCTGATGCTAAAACATCAAATGCTGTTTCATGAACCAAAGCAAATCAGCACAAATTTTAAAAACAGACTGCTGGCCCCTCTCACCTGTTCTGCCAGCAAATGCTGCTGCCTCTGTTCCATTAGGAATTGCTGCTTCTGTTGCTCCATGAGCAGGTGCTTTTGTTGCTGCTCTCTCTGCTTCTGCTGGTCCATTAGCATTTGGTGTTGCTTCATGACTGCTGCCTGCTGCTGATAAGCTGAGTTGCTGTGGTTACCTGCCATGGAGACGTTTGGAGCCTGGGCACCCACCCCAGGGCCCGGGACAGAAACAGGAACACGAGGAACGCTAGGAGCAGGATTCTGGTCCTGCAGAACATAGGAAAAGTGACACGAGTTATAGAAAGGCAGTAACTTCTTTACTTGTGAAGCTTCTTATGGACATTCAGCTACTTAAAGACAGCCAAACACCCATCTATACAGCACCAGACACAGAACTGCCAGTTTGGAGCTAAGGTCAGAAGCTCTGTAACATTTAGGAATAGAGGCTTTAACTTCAGTCTCAAAGTACTTCCCAAATTCCAGCTCAAACAGGTGAGTATATCTCTGTGTGCTCCTGCTCAGGCAGTTAAACAGCACTTCAAACACACCAGCTTCAGTTTACTTTAGTAGCAGCTTTCCAAACATCACATTTAACATTTTCATTATACAAAACATTTATTTAAATTCTGTCTCTTCTGTCAACATTTAATTCTGCAAGTGTTTATGTCTCCCTTCCTAAAGTTGTTTTTTGTAGTATCAGAGAATTTACTATTTGCAGGTGAAGGAGAAAAGGCTTCCACTGGTCAAAATGGGTCTTAACATACTTTTCCAGCAGTCTAACCATCACCATACTCCACAGACAAAATTACTACTAGAGGTAAGCCAGATGTTATTAGTTTTTCTCAAGTCTGCATTTTTGGGTTTGGGTTTTTTTTTTCAGACTGGAACTGTGTTAAGTTATTCTATATGCAAGCTTTTGAGACATTCCCCAGAAGCTTTCATCAGTATTTCTGTTGGTTCCGTGTAAGTGTGGCAGTGTAGATGCAAGGTCACCCTCGTGTTTTTCACTGAGGGGGAGATGTGCCACACACAATCGTCTCTACCCTTCTTCTTCTTCCATCAAAATGCTGTCAGACTGTTACTTCTGCCAGCTTTCAAAAAGATTCATTTTTTTGTGCTTTATAAAGGACACATTGATCTCAAATTTTTATTTGTACATCAGTGTGGTCTTTATCACAGACTAATCAGATCTTTTTCGCAGGTTTTTTGTTTTGTTGAGGGAACATATGACTAGAGTTGGATCTCAAACAGCTTTTGCTGGAGGAGCTTTAATCCTTGTAACAAATGCCTTTCTTCTCAACAAGCCCTCTCATATGTGCATTGCAGGTACAGGTTACAGAATCCCAACAAGTCCATACTTCCACCCACTACACAAATTTTCACCTGCAGCATACCTGCAGTAACAGTTACAAAGAAGGCAAAGAAGCACAATCTGGAATTTTCTTTTATGTGAAAACATAAAGCATATGCTTCAAGCAAACAAATATTACTATTATTACTTCTTAATGATATATTTCTCTCCTACACCATGCTTCCCCAATGCCCAGAGACTTAACCAATGAAAATTCTTAGAATTGAAAGGCCCCAAGAAACACCCAAGAAATCAGGAATGCAGCCCCCACTTCCACCTCTCTTCAAAAGTAGGTCTTTTTATAGTAAGCCAACTCTGACACAAGTAGGGACTAAAAACAAGGTAAAGAAATCAAAGGTTCTTTGAGAACACTGTTTAACACTACAGTTTTATATGAGATATTTTAATCATAAGCTTACAAAGCATCTATTTACCTTTGTAAGTAGAAGCTTCTGTGAAGCACAACATAATTTGTTGCCCACAAAGTATATTAAGCTGAAAATCCCATGTTACATGACCTAGAACCCAGTATTAAAAACTGTCCTCAGTGGAAAAAAGACCTCATGATTCATGTCTCAACTTCTTGTATATATGATTTTTCTCTTTAAAATCAATGAAAACATTTGAAACCATACCAAGTAATCTGTACTTCAGCCTTACCTACCCAACAACCTTAAATCTGCTACTGAACAAAGGTAATAAAGCCCAGGCCACTCACCTGACTGTGTGGCAGTCGGTAGGCAATGTTTCCAGACTTGGGTTTCAACAGGATCATCCCATTTTGGTCGTCACTCACGTGGGACAGCGGTGGCTGCTGGCGCTGCTGGATGTATGCCAGCATGGGAGTCTTGTTCTGCCCAGGCACTGCAACCCCCTGCTCACACTCTGCTTTGTAATGGGAAAGAGGTTTGGTGTTCCCATAGTCCAGCATAGAACCTTGACTATTCACAGCGTTGGGGTTCAAGCTGTTCTGCTGATGACCCAAAATGTTCACATGGTAATTTCCTCCAGCTCTCGGTGAGCTTTTATTTCCCAAATTAGGCATCATGAGTTTCTGATTGTTGAAGTCTGGCTGATAAACCGATGGGCTAGTGGGATTTTCCATGGTATACGGGACAGCCAGTGGACTATGGGAAGGCCCAGACTGTTGCCACGTAGACATCTGATTTGTTTGGTGGACTTGTGAAGCTTGTTGCTGGTTCTGCAACATCTGATCTCTCTTCTGCTTGGCAGCAATCTGCTGAAGTTGATGAGCAGAAGACATTTCTTTGGCACTTGCTGCACACTTTCCAGGTAACAACACATTGGGGAGAGGCCTCTGGACATTCTGAGAGTGGTTTGATGCCTGCATCATGGGCTGATTAGGATTTTCAGTCAAGGACTGAGTGGAAGGCTGGAACATAGCCTGAGAACTACCAACCGCTGGAGAAGCGGCACTTACAGGTACAGAAGCAGCACCAATAAACGCTGAACCTGAAGGAGTGGATCTAACCTGTGGAGATCCCAGCTGTTCTTGTTCAAAGGGTGCCGGGGAAAACTCAGTCTTTATGTTAATATCTTGTGGCAATGGAGTCTGTGCAGCTGAATTTGAAGAATCTGCATCTTTTTTGTCTTCAAAGTCGTCATTAAAGAGATCCTTCATGTCTTCATCGGGCACTGATCGATTGAGCTCCTCAATAAGTTCCTTCCATTCTTGCTCGTTTAGATTAAGATCAGGCATCAAGTTATTCTGAGATATAGAACTTCCTGCTACGGGATTCATACAGGGAAGTTCATCTACAGGCTCCTGCTTCAGCTCTTTGTTCAGACTCAGAGGAAATGAGTCATCAGCATCACCACCTCCATTCATCTGCAGGCTGGAATCTTGAAGACACTTCTTGCTGATGCTGTCCAGACCCATTGGATGTTTCCCATTAAGTTGTAAGGTATCTCCAGTGCCAGATTTCTTGTCAAGATGATGCAGTGGAGACACAGGGGGAATTCCATTGGAAGAACCACTCACTCCAAGACCATCGTCACGGCGCAGCTTCTTGGACACAGAAAATACGTCACCGTATCCATTCTGCTGATCTCCATTCTGAGGGGAAGCAGCACTATCAAGCTTTCTTTTCACAGTCTCATGGAGCTGCTGAAAAAGAAAATGAGTATTTTAGTTATGTAGTTCTATGTTTCATAGATTTGGATTTTTATTTCTTACCAGAACATTGTCTAGTTCTGAATAAAATAATTCAGAAAAAAAAAAAAAAGACTGCATCTTTGTTTTGATAATATTTTGTTTTACAAGTCAGCACGAGATGACCTCCTCACTATAATCATATGGAAAACTGTCAAAAACATGTACTATTTCAAACCAAGCCCCATCCTTCAGACAAAAAGCTGCCATATACTCTGACAACAACAAAAGGTTAAGAAATGGCTGTGAATTGGAATATGTTATGATTTTTCCTATTCAAAATGAGACAAATACTGAAGCATGTTAAGAATCAAATTTTAGATGAGAAAAAACCCCTGTATTTTATTTGCTCTCCATACACACCCGGTATAATTGTTCTGTGAGACTGCTATATAAAGCAGCCTCACATTTAAATATTTATAAACGAGTCTCACACTTAAATATTTAGAGAAAAAGAGTAATTCTCTTGTGATAATAACTTTTAGAGAAGAACTATGTATATAAGCTTTATACACTATCACACTTTTGGCATTAAGGCAAAACTAATTTGTCACTTAGTGACCATTGCTTCCCACTTGTGGAACACGCAATTCAGAGTTCCGTCAGTTCTACCAGAGCAGAGAGTGTTTATCCTTTCCTCCTTTCTCCTGAAGTATTTGCCAGCTGCTCCGACCACCAGAGCCCCAAGCAGCTCCAGAGTTGGCCTCTCACAGCTGGTGAACGCACAGATTCTTTTTCTCGTGGTGCCACCTAGAAGCGACCAGCAGCTACAGCAGCAACTTCAGAGCCAGAGCGCCTTTGTCCAACTTCTCTTTCCTGCCAGCATTCTTTCAAATATAAAGTTCTTTCTATTGACCTCAAAAGCATCTGAAAACAGAATTCCTGCACACATCAAAGGTGACTATAAACTTTTCCTTCCCTCGGGTGCATTCTGTAAGAAAAGTTGTGCTTTGCTGGTGCTGGAGCGCTCCACTAACGCAGACAAACCTGTAGGGCAGAGACGCTGCTCTGACAGCACAGGGAGCTCAGAGAGCAAAAACTGCCACGGGCTCCCAACCCGGGCAAGATGCCTTGGTACATCTCAGCAGGACACGAGAGAAATTCCCACCAAGAGCCACCCATCTGAGGCGCAGGGTCACTGAACAACAGCCCTCTCAGATGGCAGCAAAGCACCTCACTAAACAAACCTCAAGACAAGTACAGTTCTTTTTATATTACCTGCAGTCTTCACAAGGCAGTCCACTAACCCCTGGGGAAAACTGTCTCATCCAAGAAAAAACAGGGGAAACCTCAAGATCTCAGCAGTCAAGAAAGAGGTTGTATCTAGGGCCAGCATAAATTATGACAAGAATTTTACACACTTGCCTGGGCAACAGCATTCTTTGATTTACAGACAGAAGGACTAGTTCACAGCTAATTGTTGTTATTTTTAAACAGTCTCAGTTAGCTGATCTTTGGGGGAAAAAAACCCCAGACCATCTGTTCAATGCTTGCACAGGTAACAGCAAAAACCCCCCACTATCTGTTTAATGCTTGCATACGTAACAGCAAAGTCTTATTTTTATCTGTGGGACAGGCTCCAGCTTCCCTGGAGCTGTGATCTTCTAGATGGCTCATGGAAATAGCAGCAGAGTAGCAAGATCAGCAGAAGACTGAATAGGATGAGGTGAGGTGTACATTTAGAGAGGAGGCTGGAACTTGAAATCTCTTAATTTGAACAGTAGGTCTTCAGTTTGGAGTAGCAGCTCAAGAGCGAACTTTTCAAATACCAACTTGAAAGAATAATGGAAATTTACTTTTTTTTGTAAAAAGGCAAAACAACAGAGAGCAAGGAAGCCTCAACTCCATCACAACGTTTGGTTTTCAGCAAGTTTCCTATTGTTTACTTAATACTCCCACCAGGAAAACTGAAGCTCAAGGTGGATGAGTAACTTGCCCAAGGTTATATGAGTCCAATTACTCAAAGTTTCGGAATGAGTCCTCCTTAATTCTAAATATTTAGGGAGAAAAAAACCACTCACTGAAAGTTTATATAAAACTAATAACTTACTTTTGTACAAACAACATATTATTCTCATATTTGAAGTACATTTCTGTACTAGAACAGAATATACCCATTTGGGTGACTGCTGTAATTAGAATTCATACAGACACCTCAAGGCAACCAGGATTTGGGCAGTGCTACTGCTATAACCGCATACAGCTCTTCACAAGCTGCGAAAGCCACCTGGGTTGCTTTGACAAATATTCCAGAAGTTAATCTGTCCTATGGCCTTTGCTGCTGTACCACCCTATTTGCAATATATGCAGCTAACCAGTCTAGCACTAAATCACCCATGTTTGTAAGCTACACTTAGTGCAGTCTAGAAAAAGATACAGATCCCTAATATCCAGCACAGGAACTTTCATATCTCTGTGGGGTTTAACAGTCATAACACTCAGATATCTGATCCTTGGAGACATTTTGACTTTAGTTGCTCAAGACAAAATCCTCCTTTCACCTAAAACTGTAGTCCTTTGGCCAAAAAAAAAAAAAAAAAGGAGATTAAGGTCCTCCCCAGTTTGTCTGTGTCTATCCAAATAATCTGGTTTGGGGGGAAAATAACAAGGTGCATGTGAGATACAAGACAGACTGCAAGCTATCTACATATCAAGCTGCTCCAACAGAGTTCTCAAGGCAAGAAAAACCTGTTCTCTTCTGCCAAAATTCAGGAAAAAAGCCAACCAACACATTGATGAAGTAAAGCATAGCTTGCTACTCACTAAGAAAATCTCTTCAACTTTAATTTCCTTGTCTATTACCATCCTGTAAGGCACAGTGGTCCTCCGGTATGCTGTCCATGGTTTCCTTAGCAGAATTAATCAATTTTATTTATAACACTGAGCCAATCATTTCCACTGTCACAAGATCAGATACAGATGTGTACTCTCATTTTCTCAGCCTACTCAACTTTCCAACAAAAGATGAACTTCCAAGATCACTTGCTATCTAGCTTTGCCTAAAAATATTATCCCAAAAGCATTTATCTCAAGTATTTATACCAATATAGGAACAGTGCAAAGCAAGTGATGTGAGCAGGCCTCGGTCCTTTGGCCCAGGATGGGACATAGGATTTGTCAAAAGCCACTGAGGGGCCACAGGCTGCACCTCCTCCACGTGACATCACCTGAGCTGCATTTTATTCACATGAGCAGAACAGACTGTCCTCAACATGGTCATAAACACTTCCTTGGCAGGAGCACACATGGAATCCTAACTGTGGATTCCTCATGCATGGGACACAAGCTGACAAAACCCAGGTGCCATCCATGACAACAAAAGGTGTCCAACACAGCAGCATCTGACCACATAACTTACACACTGAAGAGGACACAGACCCATAATGCCAGAGATGGATGAGTGCCCAGGCAAATGACAAGGTTTCCATTAGAAGACAGACAGCAGACAAAGCATTTTTACATATTCAATCTCTGTTTTAAACCCACCAGTTTTACCACAATGATGCTCAGCCCTACTGCGGTCTTACTGCAGGGGCGAACTGGCTGACTTTGTAAAAGCTGCCCAAAAACTACAACTGAGGCCAACAAGAAACCAGAAAACCTTTATAACTTAATCTACAGCTTTTCTATTAGCACTGGCAAAGTTCAAAACTTCAGAGTCCAGGGCAGTGCTCTCTTACTGCCTTGGTGGGAAGGGGCATGAATCACTCATCAAAACAGTGGCACAGAGTTGTTCAGGTTGGTTTTATTTGGTCTTTTGTTCAGGTTTTTTTTTGTTTGCTTGTTTGTTTGCTTGTTTGTTTGGTGTTGGCTATTTCGGTGTGGACTTAATACCTGAAAATAGATTTAGATAATAATCTAAAACCAATTACATTTAAGTTAGAATTTAACAAGCATGAAAGTTTAGTTCACCACGTTTGCTTGAAAGCAAGAAATCCTTCACCGTGCAGAATTGTTAAACTGAGGACAGTCAGCTAAAGTCCTCTTGCAAAAATCCAGTAATTTGCTATACTTCAAGTCCTGTAACTGAAGACAACAAATATATATATAAAGAAATACAAACTGTATGCAAGTTTCATTAAAAAAAAACCAAACAAACAACAACACACCTACTGAACATAGCAGAAATAAAACTTTTTTAAAATCTGGTCCTCATATTGTGCCCTTTAGACTCTGTATAATGTTCTTATTTAGTTTTTTTAAGCATCTGTTACAGAGATTAAAATATTCTTACAGGATTCAGTAGAGCTTTAATTTTCTGTATTTTATTTGAAATTAGTTTACCATGTCAATCTCAGAATTAAGTCTACAAGGATTTGTGAAGATATACCAGCAAGAGAAATATAATGCTGGACATTTTTAAAGAAGAAATGCTATATTACCCTGTAAGTGTAATGAAAAACTACTTCCAATATGCCTCCTAGCATTCTCACCTAGAAGGGGAAACCAAAATAGAATACATCCATTTCTCTGCCATGGAAATGGCAGTACTGCAGCACAGATAAGCTCCCATGAACCAGAGTTTACAGTAGGTCCTCTCTAGACACTGATTCTCCTCTCCTGCCTTGCCAAGGACAGGAGCAACAGAGATGACAACTGCCAAAGCTGGAACTGTGTAAGTACCAGAAATTGTAGTGTATGAATTTTGGATAGACAACATAACATTTTGACTACACACCATAGTAAGAACTCCCCATTTGCAGTGCATCTACCCACAGCTCCCAAAGTTGCATTCCCCCTGCAAGGAAAGCATTTTATTACCAAATGTGTTCCTGCATTCCACTGTGCTGTAAGAACCAAACTGCTGGACTCGTTTTAATTTTTACTTTAATTCCAGAAGACTTTTGTATTTGGGTGACTGCCTGCTGGAGTGAAAATGGACTGTGGATAGGCACATCTATAAATATCCCAAGCCTGCATTAGTCACAAGGGGCAGCTTCTGCTACAGGAATTGTTCTGCTGAATCAAAAAAACTGCTGTGCCTTCAGCTGCAGTGCCGGATCCTCCACCTCACTTGAACTTAAGCAGCAGCAGCTCAGTCACTCCCAGATCCTTATAACTTAGGAAGCATCACTGCATATCTACCTAATCTAGTAAGGGAAATGTTTCAAACATAAAACAATACCTCACAGAGAATTAAAAGGAGACAAAGAAAAACCTGTCTGAGTTGTTAGGCAACAAACTATCAGACTTGTCAGCAAAAACAAACAATGGTGGCAAGACTACACTGCACTATAGTTATATATAAATAACATGTAAATAATTTGCTATTTTTGTGGTAAAACGTAATTTCACAATTTAACACCCCTATACCACAGCTTACACAAAAATGAGGTCTTCTGAACTGTTAGAGTACCAGCCTTTGTTAGAGGAATGTCATTAACATTTGTCAGTACACTCCAGGCAATCTATTCCCTTTAATTTATTACTTTAGGTCTTTCAACCAAGAAACACTGTACTGCTCTGCTTAGACTTAAATTTCTTTTTATACTCTTGACTCGGTGCCTTTGCTTAATTTAGAATTTAACTATTATTAATGTAAAACTTTTACCACTCTCAAATGCTGCTCTTCAGCTTTAACACAAAGCATTCCCAAGACAGGCCACTGACTAGACCTTTCGTGCTCATTCCAGAAATACTGTTTGTGGTTTTGTGGCAGTCCTAGACAAAGCAAGCTCTCTGCACAACAACTGCTCTCAGGTGGGGAAAAAAACCCAGTAAGAAACAGGGAGCAGCTCTCCTTCCAAGACACCACATCATAAAACAAGGAGTGGAGATGAAAATCCAGATCTTGCCACTCTCCTCATTCACATGTCAATGAAACGCCTTTTGTTCAGCTCAGCCATACACTGCCCTATAGCCTATCACAGAAATACGAGGAAGTCAACTTTTCTCCTGCAGAGAATTTAAACAGTGTTGTCAGAATGAACTTTTGTGTATCACAACCTGGCAGAGGGAAACGTTCCAGGACAAGCCCCATCTCTTCCCAACTTCCCTGTTTCTCAAAAATGTAAGATTAACAAAACAAAGACATTATCCAAACATCAAGCGTCTTCTACTTTGAACAAAGCCTTAATAATGTCATGTTAAGCAGAAATGGGAAGTAGATGCCAACATTTGGATTTCCAATCAAATAATAGAAAGTTTTCTAAAAGTAGGAAGCCAGTAAATTTTTCAACATTTTCCTCAAATGAAGGAGAGGACTACGTGATGCATGAATAATCCAAGGTATTTCTATATCAATACTGTCTCAGTTTCTGTAGCTCAAATGTTAGAGCTCCTTAGTAAGAAAACAAGGAAGAATCTATCACTTACTTCTGCTTGTAAGCAAGATCCATCCAAATTCCAGATCTAAACCAGAAAAAAGACTAATAGAAGAGAAAACACCTGATTCTGTCCACATGACAAATCACACAAGACATTCAGGAGGAAGTGGGAATGCTACCCTGGTCCCTGTGGCTATTCTGGCTTTTCAGAAGGTGCACTGCAGTACAGCACCTGGGAGAGCCCACACTGTCCACACTTTGCAGTGCAGCTTCATGTCCTAGTGCTACAAGCCCTCTGATGCTACATCACAGAGTCTTCACATGAACTGCTCTCTCTTTCAAGGACCAAGATAAATGCTCCAATAACTTTCCACACAAGGTGCAAATTTCCAAGAGCAGATTCATATGCTGCTTCACAGAAAACTCGACTGTTACAGCAGCAATAGCTGATATAATGCATGTTTCACTGAGCTAGCAGCATCCTTTGGAAAGGAATGTATCCAGGATGTTTTAAAACAAGACAATTTTGGTGTTCATCCAAACCTTATTGAACACTGGAAACAAAACCCATGTCCTTTCCATTCAAAGCACATGCTTGGTCTTGATAACTGCAACACGATGGCTAGAGGTAAAATACCAACCTAGAGAGGGACCTTTTGGGTCAGAGAAATTAAATTAGCAGCAGAGGTGTTGTTGCTGTTGTGTTTTCTAACAAGACTTGAATTACTAAGCAAACCAACTTTATACCCCAGTAACGAGGTGATGAATCAGCAGCTGCAATTAAGCTTGCAGTCATGGATCCTAGGAAGGAAACAGCAGGCCAGCCCAAGGAAGAGTCATTCATACACTAAAACCCTCTTCTGTTGTGTAAATTGGCCACTGGCAGCAGCTTCCTGTACAAGGGCTTCCCCAGATGTGCAATGCACTTCAGAACCTGCTGCTATTGAGAGCCCTCATTATAATGGATGCTAATTAGATCAAATCCACATTCAAAGCGATTTAAGAGAAACAACACCAGTGAATTAGAGACATCTTTCTTTGAAAAGATCAATATGAAGTCGTGTTGTGGCAGTTTAAGCAACAGGATTTGACATGCTAAAGAGCTCTGAGCATAACAAAAATACACATTATTAAGGGGTAGAGCCCCACGTGCAAAAAGCCTGAGAGCCCAGCAGGAGATAAACAAAACCTCCACCAAGTCTTTAGATGATAAAATACAAGTTTGAGCAATTTTTGTTCTGACACAAGTTTACATTCAAGATCAGGTTGCTAAACAACAGCTAACTGTAAAGTTTTACAGCATCAGTGTCAGGAATGAACGAGGTTTCCTCTCTTCCTCAACCACCCTTCTGTAGCAGCCCTCTGGAGTGCTCTAACTGTGTCATAAGGATCTTCACGAGAGTCAGCAAGTCCTAGAGTCTCATATTAGCAAGAACAGAAACAATTCCGTTAAGTACCACTTTCAGTTCATCTTGTAAATACTACGAGCTGCACAGAGGCTACCTAGTTCTGGATACATTAGACATCATATCGATACACCCCGTGTTTCAGTATTTCACATCGTGTCCTGGATACACAAGTATACAATAAACTCTGTTGTGATTCAATTTTAAAAATGGTAAATGAGGTCCAAGACAGCAGAGAAGTACATCCTCCTTACTTTCTAATCCAATCAAACACCCAGAGTACTTTAGAAACACCATTTATTCTATATATTAACCTGGAAATGTCTTATGTTAATCCAGTGTCCCCTTTTAAAGACACTCAGCAGTACTGAATTATTTCCATGCCGGCTACCATTTAAAAATACCTGGTTTTAAGGCAGACAGGTATTAGGACAGGCAGCCCTTAAGAGGTTATCCTACTAACCTACATTACTGACACATTAGCACCCAGCAGTATATTTAAAGGGCCCAGAATAAGTTAAGCAATAACTATCTTGATATACAAACAGTGCTATGTGAATATGCCTTGACAACCAGAAATGCTAGAGAAGCCAGAGAAACATTAAGATTTTGAGCTAAGCCAGTTTTTAATGGGTGGAGTGGGATTCCCAGTGTTCACACCCACTAGAATGAGTGGCAAACAAGCAGCTGCCTTTCCACTGAAATTCTTTCCAGTATGTACCAAAATTAAGAGATTATTTGTCTTGGAACTTCCCCCTCAGTAATAAGCATATCCTTATCAAATGACTCCACAAAATCTCGACAGCCTAAATTAAAAACATAAGCAAAACCAAATCCAAAGGCACCACAGTATTAATGTTCCTCTGACAGTTTCTGCAGGGGCATTTTAGGTGAATTAACCAGAAATATGGTTCACAAACTACGGAGAATAATTTAACCATCACAGAAATCCTGCCACTATGCCCACGCCAACAAGCAGCAGCTTTTATGTACTCTTCCAGAGTGCAGAGGTGACGAGTGAAAACAAAACAGCCCTTATCGGCTGCTAAATTGTAACAGAGCAGACAGGGTACTCTGTAAAACAGTACCAACCCCAGTCCTCGCACCGCAGGCCACCACACCGCCACGAGAGCTTGTTTTCCCTCCCCCCATCTAGTTCCAGAGGAGTGGTCCCGGTGCCAAGCCGGGCACGACCACCGGTCCCTCCCCGGTCACAGCACCCGGCCCCGGGCGGCGCTTACCGCGATCAGAGCGCTGCTGCGGCCGTGCTGCTGCTCTCCGCTCGCCGCTTCGCCGTCCAGCCCGTTGGCTCCGCTCCTCTCGGCGCTCCCCGCGGCGGCGGCGGGCGGAGGGGGCGCGGGCGGCGGCGGCGCCGGGGGCGGCTGCCGGTGCTTGCCGGCCCGCTTGGCCTTGGCCTGCAGGCAGCGCTGGTGCAGGGCGAAGGTTTGCTGGCGCTCCAGCTCCAGGCGCTCCGGGGACACGGCCTGGTAGCGGGACTCGCAGGCGCTGTGGTGCCGCCGGCAGAGCTCGATGCGCCGGCGGAGCCGCTCCATCACCGCGCTGTGCCGCGGCACCACGAACTCCGCCATGGGGCAGGGGGGCAGCACCATGGGCCGGGCGGCGAGGGGGCGGCCGCCGCCGCTCACCGGCTGCTCGCTTCGGCTCCCGCCATGGCGGGGCCTCCGCCACCCCTCCCGCCGGCCTTACCTGCGCTCCCCGCCGGGATCGCCCCGGGTCCTTCCCCCGCCCCGGCTCGGCGCCCGCTCCGCTTCCCCCCGCCCCACTTCCTCCTTCTGCCCCAAGTCCGGCACCGCTCCGCTGCCCCGCTCTCCCTCAGACCTGCCCACCCCGCGGGGCCCGGCGGAGTCCGCCGCGCTTCCCCCGCCGCCGCCCTCAGGCGCGGGCCGGCCCGGACCCCCGGCCCCCCATTGTTGTCCGCGCCGCCGCCATCTTGAAATTGTTTTTCCTCTCCAGAGCCGAGTTGAGAATAAATGGGCGGAGCTTCCTGGGTGGGGGGTACGTCACGGCGCGCGGCGCGTCACGAGCCGTGACGGACACCCCTCCCAGCCAATAGCAAGGCGCGGAGGCGCGAATTAAGCAGGAGAGGCGACCTGAAGGCGGCGCTCGGCGCGGTTAAAAGGAACAGGTAGGGAAGGGGCGGAGTGACCTATGCGCAACCAATCAGGAGGGGTGGGAGGCGGAGCCAGAGCTGATTGACAGAGAAGGGCGGGCAGAGGGAGCTCCCCGGTTACTGGAGCGGAGCTCATCCCGTCCCGTCCCGATGGGGACGTCTTCCCGGTGTCCCGGGCACCGCCGGCCCGCGGCCCTCTGCAGCCAGGCCTCTGCACTGCAGAACCTCTGCCTGTGGGCAAACCGCGAGCTTACCTGGCTGTGGGAGTAGCAGAAAACTGGAACAGAGGGACTATTCACCTCACGATCAAGCAGACGTGATGAAGAGTGATCCAGCTTTGCTAATTAGACAGAGAAAGCCAAATAGATTTGAGTTTCTTTATTGATTAGTTTTTACATTTTTTTTTTCAAGTTCATTCTACAAGTACCTGTTTGAAATGGACATGAAATTATAGTAACACTAAAAAAAACTCAAAAAACCCCAAACAAAAAAACCCAAATGAACCAAAAACCCCTTTTACAAACCATGATGCAATAGTGGTATTAACCACCAGTTTGGGACGGGGAGAACAGTCATAAGCCCCACATACATACCCGCAGCCTGTGATAACAAAAGGGTATCAAGTGGAAGAGCAGAATTTGTGAGGAAGGAAAGAGCAAGAGAAAACCATGGACCTGTATGAGCTGTCAGCACTTGCAAGAATCCCTCCTCAGGCCCAGGAGTCTATCTTAAAGACAGACATTCTTAATGCAGTTGACAGGTCACAGACTGAAGCTGTGACAATTCAGTATTGCCCAGAGCCAGCGAGGTTAGATCACATCCAGGGATACTTCTGGAATGGGTTAGTTGGTTAGAAGCATCCTTATCTATCAGCTGCCCTTGCCGAGCATCAGCTCTGTGAGAAAAACTGTTCTCAGCACTTCTGCTGCCTTGCATTTCAGAGCCCACGGGTTTTGTTTTGATCTACCATCTCAGCCTAACACATGCCCCTCATCGTCAGACAAAGCACATCAAGCTCAGCATCCTTTTCAAGCACTGCCACCCTTGGGTGCACAGACACAAAAGGCCCAAATACACATTCAAGTATTTGTAACAGTTCCAAATCCAGTTCACAGGATACAGACAGGTAGAGTTTCAGTACTCTAAAAAACACAACTATGCTTCATGCACTTAGGATAAGTAACTATTTTTTTTTCTTTCATTTTTTTCCTTCCTTTCCTAAGAGCTATTCTGAGGTCAAACTGAGGCACCCAAGTCAGAAAGCAGGATAAAAAGTAACTTGAGTTGTCTATCCATTTTGGAAAGACTTCATTTATTGTAGTGATTATTTAAAGCATACACTATGGTATCAAAAAAAGCCGTAACATGCAGACAGAAGACTTTATCAGGAGATTTAGCAGAAGCAAATGTAATTTACAATTAGCTTTAATATAATACTATTTAAAAGCTGATAGCAGATCTCAAGTTCACTTTTGATGCTTTGAAAGAACATGTATGCACATGGATTGTTTGGGAGTTTAAGGCAGTTTGCATATTAAGATAAAAAACCATCAGATTAATTAGATTTTTATGTTGTGCTCAAAACATTAGCTGAATTGAAACCATTTACACATACTTCATCTCAAAGGACTGAGAGTCATAAATAGCAGCTGCTCCTTGATAAAAATACAGTCCTGAGAACAAGCTAGTAGCAATGCTTAAGCTATGACATATTCCATGTCAGAGTATAAGCTATTTTTGCAATAAGGAGCAGTATTTACCAGGTGTTCAACAGGCAAAGGCATTCTAAACATGCAATAGCTCTCAACAGAAGTCTGAAATTACTTCCAGTATCTTGCTTACAATAGTTTATTTGTACACTGCAGAAAGATCAAGAAATCCTGCTATGCATTTGTGATCACTAATATTTCAAACACAACAACCAAGGAATACAACATAAGGACAGGCAGCAAAAGGTGTTTTACAAAAGAAAAAAAAAAACCAAACCAAATCAAACCCAAAACAAGAGTCTTTTAGTAATTGGTTAGATTGTTTGTAAGGTAATTGGAACACTCTTCCCCCCCCAATCCCTGGGAATTATTCTCCACACTATACCTATCATATGACCAAACAACACTGGAGTGTTTAAATTCAGTGCAAGAAGAGTAATTTCAGGACATTTAATTTCATTCTAAACAAAGGCAAAAGTTTATCTATATAGACATCCAAATGCCAACATATTTGATACAGTGTAATGAATTATATCCATTTCACCCTCAGAGGTAATGCTCTCATAGTGCTCACCTGCATTCCACAAAAAAAAGTGTTTGAAACAGTGTAGTATGGTAGACTCAACGCTTTAAAAAAATTTATTCAGCTGGAATTGGAACTCCCTAACATTCACAATATAATTTAGAATGCACTTGTTACATGAAGAGAAAAGGACTTCAAACAGTTTCACATACCAGTTAAGATATTCCACATGCTCCTTCCCCCGCTACAATACTGACATCTTGGTTGTGGTTTTTTTTTCCTTAACAAATACTCAGTTTAACTTGTCTACCTGCCTACCTCCCCCGTTTCTACAGTAGACATACAGTGACAACAGTGAGAGGATATGGGACAGATATTATTCAGTGTTTGGACCCTAGAAAGGAGTAGGCCTAGCTATGAAATCAAGTTTGACAATGAGCTGAACGTGAAGAGCTTCACCAACTGAGGCAAAGTTGCTCTCAGGAAGAGCTATATTGTCACGGAGAGAGGAAAACATCGATGGCTGAACAGAGGGGAAAGGGGAAGTAGCCTAACCACACCTCCCCAACAACCCTCAGCTTTACAAAAAGAGTTCAAGAACAAACAAAATTGGTTATCTGCAAGGCCTGCAGGATTAAATGCCATATTAAGACGACCCACTCCAAGTCCTAGATCGTTTGTCAACACTTAACAGGGCTTTAGCCATGCACAGTATGCATATATTCTATAGACTGCCCAACCCCTTCCTTCCGCCCCTTCTTCCTCTTTCCCCTCCCCCCAAAAGAATGAAGTTGATTGACTGGAGAGTTTCACTACTGGTTTCCCCATACATCCCCCCTACTTTTCTTTTCTTTTGAGGGCAGGGGGGTTGTCAAATGCATTGACCACTTTTCTTCAAACAATTACCAAATTTTAAGGGGTATAAAGACATTGGTGCATTTAGGAATTTACATATTTGTAAAAAAAACTAGTTATAAAACTGCATTTTTATCACCTAGCACTTTCAAGATTCATTGTTATATTTCACTAATTAATATATTAAATTAAGCCAAGGTTTGAGACTGGAAAAATTCTACCTATCTACTTAGGAACAGAAAAGAATATTTAAAACCAAAAATGAAAAAGGTTAGTTATGTTACATTCCAAAATCCACAGCCCATTATATTAAATGCATTCTTTCTACAGGAATGATGCTCTTTAAAACAGATGATTGCAAATATTTTACTGCTAGACACTCCATTACATTGGATAGTGTGACTGGAACCTGTGGATGGTGAAATCTTGAGGTTTGTCCAAGTTTCAATGTAAGGTGTCCAAGGTCCTCTCCCAGAACCATATTTGAAAACAACAACAACAACAAAAATAAAAGAAAAAAAAAGGAAAAAAAAAGAAAAAAAAAATCACGGATCAAGTTCTTATGACTTTTTTCAATCTTTCCTTGGCTTTCTGTTTCTGGGTGATCTATTCACAGTTTCCTCCTCCTGAAAGAAAGTAATTTGTGTAAATATCAAGGAAATAAAACATAAATATGCCCTTAACCATTTTGAGAAAATCTACGAAGTATAATCTACTTTCACTTTACATTAGGATTTAGTTTTAGAAAAAACCTACTGCTCTAAGTACTTTGTGGAAAACAGGCAAATTCCTCATTTTCACAGTGGTTGTACACTATTTGCTAGGAGTACACAACACCTGCTGCTGCTGGGAGAATCCTTTAACTTCAAGGAACACTCCACCCATTTTTAAGTCAGCCATTGTGTCAGTGTGGAGTGCTTAAGGTCAGGCAAAGCTGACTGCACACAAAACTGAATAAGCCTTTTGCTTCAAGAAGATGCCTTCCAACAGTCCCACTCCTCTCTCAAGGCAGGCTCTACAGCAGTGCTTTTAGCAGGGTGCCCAACTCTGCTGAAGTCAACCACAGCAATTTCCATTCTGCACAGTGATCAAGTTTTCCAGAGTTCTGACACTGGGAGGAAGTGTCACATGAGCCAAGTTAACTTTCAACACTGCAGTAAGGCCTGTTCTACACAACCTATGAAAAAAAATGAACAAGCTTCTTTCACAGATCAAGCACTCTTACCTCTGATGCAGGTTTCCTATCTTCTTCCTCCTCCTCTTCTTCCTCCTCTTGACTAGCACTTCCTAGATCAGCATCACTTTTCTGTTTCTCTTCTGAGGGAAATAAAATGTAAAAAAAAAAAAAAAATTTTTTTTTAATCATCAAAATCATTCTCCTTTCTGACTTATCTTCACATTTGGCTTTATTCCATGTCTGCTAATCCTCCTGGTTTATTTTATCAGGGAGAATATTGTTCAAGATTATCTAGTTTACCTACCAAGCTTTTCCTCATTTGCTTCCTCCTCTTCCTCCTCCTCTTCTTTTTCCCCTTTGTCTTTTTCTTCTTCTTTCTCATCATCCATCACATCAGGCTGAGGAGCATCAGTCTTTTTGTATTCTGCAGCACTTGGCTGTTTCTAAAAGACAATGTCAAACCCAGGCAATTATTTGTGATATTCAGGCACATTTTACTGAATCTCTTTTAAACACAATACTAATTATGACAGGAAATACATTACCTTCCCAGAACAGCAGAAAAGGACAACAAGGAACACTGGCAAAGCCACAGTAAGGATGTAGACTACCCAAAGCCAGGGACGCTCTTCAGCAGCTGCCATCATCTGGCCCACAACACCAGGCTATAAGATCAAAAGAACTGTCAAATTTCATCCCATACAGCAGTTGTAGCAGCTAAGTTTAAGCTACAGAATTTTCAAATAAGCTTTTTGCAACTTTAAGTATTATATTTCAGACCTCAAAAAAATTAAAGCTCACCTGGCACTAGTACTTTTTCCATAGCTTACAAATTAAGAATTAGGCTAAACAGTCCAATTATCGGAGCAAGAACTCAGAAGAGAGCCGTGAGTACTCTTAGTTACTTATAGCAAGCATTACCATATTCCAATTATGAACTGAGGCTCCAATCTGGTTTAAAAAAACCCCTCAGCCTTGGCACACATATTGACAAAGGCTGTAAGAGAACTGTAGAAGCACTTCTACTGTTCCGCTCAGCAGCACACAATTAAACCTTCCTCTCTCACCTCTGCAGCACCATCAGCTGCCTTTTTCAGTCCCCATCCATCACTGGCCCAGTCATCAGCCACAGCCCTTTCAGTACAGATGATAAAGTTGTCAAAAAATATGTCAGATGTCATGGACCATAACTCAAGTCCCACAGCACTGAAGGGAGTCATCTTGAAAGGTTCCAAGTCTTCAAAAAAATCTGGGTTTGGGATCTTTCTAGGTTTCCATATACCCTAGGAAAGACAAAAGACATTCAGCCTCACCTACTAGAAGACAATTTTTAGTTTTCAGCCCATTTTGAATGGTGAGAAATAACAATCCATTGCACTTAAGTTGCATCCATAGATGTTGTAATTATCATGTTTTGGGAATCAATACAATGAAGTGATGCCTGGTAAGAAAGCTCTTTGAATCTGTCCCCTTGAAACACAGTACAATTGCGACAGCATTTGAATTCTTAATTACATCTGCTGAATCTAAATCATTCTGCTTTTTGTTAGAGAAATACTGCATTGGCCACCAGCTTAAGCAATGAAAACACCAACCTGATAGTTCACATTATCAATCATAGGAGGCTTCCATTTGCCTTTGTAGTTTGGATTGTCGATCATCGGGCGCTGCCAGGTACCACAGCCAGGAGCTGTCTCACATTTAGGATTTGCAATCTGAGGTGCCTCCCATTCACCGTCCATATCTTCATCCCTGAAAAGGGAAATTCAGTTTTGAAGTCCACCCCTTGCCTTCATACAGAGTAAGACTCAGACAATGTCCAATTCTGGGGAAAAATTAAAATTCCTACCACAAAATGGAGATACTGAAACTTTGCATAGCATAGGTCTGTAGATAAATATACTGCAGAAGGAACGAGGATTTCAAAGTCTAACTGTGAAGCACAGAAATTCAATAAAACCTAGTCCCTGAGCACAGCCTTCCCCACTGCCCCTTCCAAGCAGATACAACCTCAAGATGAACATCCCTGCCCTGTGCTGCTTACAGTCACAAGAGAGTTGAAAAATGCAGAGGTGAATGCAACAAGAGTCCTCAGACCAACCCTGCCTTCTGCTTTTGAAGCAAAACAGCCTGAATTGGCAACTTTGTCAGCCAGCAACAATGAACTAACTATTCTTATACTTGTAAATGTCAATACCAATGACACAAAATATTTGCTGTCATTTGCAACAAGCAGCAAACTTACCAATCTTCAGGCTTCTCAGCATCAGGGTCTGCTACGTATTCTGGCTCATCATCCAGCCAGCCCTCTGGTTTCACAGCATTTTCATCTGCGATCTTTGCAGGAGCATCCTCATCCCTAGAGAGCAGAGCATTATGAATTAACATACACAACACATAAGAGTTCTTAACTCCAAGGCATGATTCTACAGACTCTGAACAAGCCCACTGATCTGAACAGCCAGTCACCTTCACTTCTGTCAGGGTAACCCCATGACTTCAGAAAGGAATTGCCTTGTAATCCCTTACCTATACATGTGTCTCATGGCATACCATGGTGCCAACTGCAAAATACTACTAGCTTTTTTAAAAACCAACCTAGAAAGGGCACGTTACAGCAAATGCCATTTCTTAGCAGTAGCTGCAAAACACGCTTGTGCTTGAAATTGAATCTATCATTCACAAAGCAGGGATCCAAAGACACAAAGCCAGGATCAGTTTCTGATGTAGCAAGTCAATTTTTTCAGTTACATTATCTGTGCATTACACAATTACAAACATCTTTCAGTTGCACCTTCTGCAGTTAATCTTTTGATCTCATCAAGGGTGAGAGCAATAGGTAGTATAGGTATTTCAGTAAAATCTCTGTTTGTGGCCAACACAGGCACAGGAGCACTAAATGGAAATTCCTAGAGGATGTGGAACCTGTCTGCCTTTGTCTGCAGAAATGCTGCTAAGATGCCTAAACTGATTGTGTTTTGATTATAAGGGTAAGACTTGAAACCTTCCGTAAGTCATGTGAGAAAGACATTTTGATCAGGATCAAATTATCAGGCTAAGGACTCCCTTAGTTCCACCCCTCCAATACCTTACCAGTCATCTGGTTTAACAGCATCTGGGTCTGGGATTTTTGGTCTCTCATCCCAGTCCTCAGGCTTCTGGTCATTTGGGTCCTCAATCTCTCGGGGTGGATTCACAGGAGGAGACATATCATTGAGTAAATTCCCACTGTTGACAACCGTTTGATCAACCAGTATCTCAAAACTATTGTCAGGATTCAAGACTGTAAGGAAAAAAGTTCATATAGTCATTGCATATACAAAACAAAGCATGAGTCATAAAGCATCACTTATCCCCACGGTACAATCCAAGCTACCACCTACCCATCAACTGCTTTAAAGAACTGTTAAGAACCTTTCTCCTTATGCCAAAGTATAACAAGTGATGATGTACCACATCTCATCTTGTGAGAAAGCAGACTCCTGGCAGAAGTCCTACTTTAAATATGTTAAAAGCACATAGGTTTGTAGAGTGATTTAGCTGTTAGCACAACAAGTTGACTTTGGCACAGTAAGTATTGCTTTAGTAGTAAGAATGTATATATTCACATTCTACTCAAGACTAAGACTTTCTACTACTAACAGGATTGTAATCTCACTTCTTTATCTGTTGCTGTCTCTGTAGTAAGAAAAGTTGAGATACTCCTAAGCACTCCCTGAAAGATTTTAGTCACAGCTAATATACCAGACACTGTTTTAAGAACCCCTGAGTTTGTCTGGTACATGAAAGCAGAAAAAGAAAAAAAACCAAACCAAAACCCAAAACAGACCACAATGCCTCTACATCTAAAGCCTAGTGTACCCCACATTACTCAGAGGCAGCATTCAGGCAGTTTATAAATGCTGATAATTATTTCAGATATATTTAGTTCAAGTTACTTACAACTGCCCTGAAATTTAGTTCTCCTTTAACTATTAAGTTCAAATCTCATCACCTTTCTTACATGAATCAAGACATCCTGGAAGGATGAAATAAGCCTTTGTATGGACAATCAGATTTTGCATTTGAAGCTTTCAAGTGGTTTTTAGTTGTATGGTGCATTGGCACAGATATGCAGCTGTTCATCTGGCTCGCTTTATGAGCTTTTCGTTCAGGAAATGTAGTAATTATTAACATGCATAGCTAACAGCCACCATACCTAGAGTATAAAGGTGAGTCTTCTTATCAGTAAAGTAAGTCTTCAGGTCTGCATCTGGACGCTTTGCGTGCTTCTCCTCATATTTGCCAGTCTTTGGGTTTTTGTGCCGGAAGATGAAGTGCAATTTATAGTCCTCTCCACATTTGTCAGGGCCAAACATTATTGTATATGGAGTTTTGTCATGGAATTGATCCTTTAAAAACAATGCAATACTTCACTCCATTATTCTGAAATACAGCTTATGTCATTGTCTGGCGTAAGAATTCCCAATTCCTTAGAAATTGTTCTGCAACTTGGATATCAAGCCAATGAAGTCCCCACACTAAAGCTTGTATTCCTCATATAAGCCTCTAGAAAAAAATACCAGAATTATCCCAGCTACTTCAATTTGCACCTTTGGGCTCTGCTTTCCACATGGAAAACACCAGCTCTTCAAATGTTATCTGAAAGATTAGTGTGACACCCACAATGTTTAAGTATATCTCTACATTACAATAAAGTATTCCAAAAACTATCAACATAGAAGTATCAGTTACTGGCAATAAAGAATGACTAGCTAGGCCAGAGAGTTTCTTTCACATAAAGTGATAAGCAGCACTAAAAGTGAGGCCAAGTTGTATTTAGTTTACACATACGAACTGGGGCACTGTCTCAATCTGAATTCTAACTAGATATAATCACTTCACCATTGAACACTGCAAGTGTATCTGTTCTTGTTAATGTTATCTTAAAATTCAATGCACACATGAAACTGATTAGACAGCCAAGTGGGTGTTCCTGGTTGTTTTGGGGCTTTTTAATACTTTAGAAATTGTATACATAATTCAATTCCAGTGAAACTGCAGAAGGAAACAAGAAGGATGGGTAACAAGTAATAAAAGGTACATCCTATTAAGTATAGGAAAATGGCTAAAGAAAACCCATAGGCTACAAGAGTCTATGCAAGGTGACCCAGCAGTTCAGCTTTGTCTGAATAGGCTAAACCACTTCAAGGAAAGTATATGATTGAGAGGACAAAAAACAATTCTTAAGCCTTAGGAGCTGGCTACTCTCCTAAGCACCTCCTCCTTGGTTCCAGAACCCAGGGAAATCTTAAGTACTGCAGAGTTTAGTACAGGTCTACAACTGCTCAGCTACTAGGGAACTTCAGAGTTTCCACTCCAGGGGCCTTTACATTTCAGTATCTATCCTCTCCAACTGAAAACACTGGGAAAATCCTGAGTGCAAGGCACTTTGGTGATCAAGGCCCACTGCCTTTACTAAAGGGGTTTCTTCAGGAAAGAGCAAAATGAAAAAACTGTTCTTTCACAGCTATTACTCAAAGTAGTAGCATTACTCACCAGGTTCAACTCAGGGGTTTTCGAAAGCAATTTCACATATGCCCCACCACACTCTATTCCATTTTGGAAGTTTACTTCATACCTAATTTTAGTTTCGGATAGAAAAGGGGAAAACACATGTTATACATGAGGAAAAAAATTTTTTTTAATACACAATTACAATTTTTTCAGTACAAAGTAAGAGTAAGACTGTTTTGTTGTTGCTTGCTTTAAATCACCCAGTGAATATTACAGACACAGACATATAGATATATAAAGATATAAGGACTAAGAAAATATTCACAAGAGCCTGAGAAACAGTAAAATTTGAAGATTTAGAAGACTTAAGCTGACAGAAACGATTAAAGAAATTGAGTGCTGGCCTAGAAGATAATGACCTAGAAGTAGAAAGAAGGAAGAGAAAGCTCTCCAGTATACAAGACACTTCAACAGGGACGGAGGCAACCCAATTATTTTCCCCACAACTACTATGGTAGACAGACAATTCAATTTGCAAGACTAGCAAAGCAAAAACAATTGGATCCTAGGAGAAGCCCCTTTAGGGTTATAAGCATACAACAGTATATTTAGGGATGCCAAAGAGCCTGAAAAAGGCGAAACATCTCTGTCAGGAATAGGCTAAGTATGCTTGAGGCTCTCTCAATGCCAGCAGCTGGAGTGAATGACCACTGGGTTTTATTTTTAGCCTTGTATTTTGAGCCAAAACTAAACAGTGCAAAGCAAAGTGACTAATGCATTATCTTGTGTAAATATGAATTAGTTTACTCTTTGTTTAAAACTAATAAAGTCAGTAATAATCCACAACTCAACTGTTCTCACTGACTTATGTTTTTCCCCTGACTCGCTGGTCTAACAGACATGCAAGTAGATTCTTCCACATAGGTGGCGACCAGAACTATGCAAGCTGTTCATCTTCCATGGCAAATGAACTAAGACACAGGAAGGAGGAAACAAATACATCTTTACCCCTCTGTCCACTTCCCCTCAGAAACAAGGGGCAGTTTACTGCATAAGAAAGTGCACTGACCTACATATAGACCAGCTTTCATTCAAAAGGACAAGGACTTCCACAATTAGCAGTACAGAAGTCAGTTGCCTGACCTTGTTACTACAATTAAATCAAGTGAATTGAAGCCACAAGACAGGTTACCAAGTCTAGTTTGCACAGATTTTTTCCCTTTTCAGGCGTCAGAAGGACCCATGCTGTTACTAACTCCCCACTGTGGGAATCTGGGTTACTATTTAACTCTTACTTAAAGCAGTATAATAATAGGTTATAGCATCTTGTGTCACCTAGACCCCCAGACAAAAAAAGCTCAGTTATGACATTAACCTCAGCCTGCTATCATGTCACCCTGGAAACAACAGAACACCAAGTTATTCTTTACTCACTGGATAATAAGAGGTTTGGTATCAAACACAAACGGCTTGGAAAGTTTGGATGAAATTGCATGGTGCTTGGCTCGGGTTACCAATACAAGCCCTTTGTCTCCTGGAAGCTTGGTTTCCTTCATGTCTTGGACTTCCCATTTACCTGAGGAAGAAATTGACCAAATGGTAATTTATTTTAAGATCTCCAAATGGATATTTTGTTTAAATCAGACCTACACTTTATACTGTTATCCAGGTATATAAACACTCCTCCCATTTTCTTCAGTGAGTATCATTTTATTCAGTGAATATCATTTTAGTTGAGAAGCAGAAAAGAAAGACTTGCACCTCTTTTTCATATACGACAAACAACATCAGAAACATTTATCATCCAAAACCTGAATTTGACTCACCATCATATTTGGCAATCTCATCATCCGTATCATCCTTCTTGGCCCTGGAAAGGATCCATCTAGAAGACAGACATCCAATGGTTGGAAAACCATCCTTTCCCCCACATACACTCTAAAAATCCTGCCCTTAAGATAAGGCAGCTCTTGCTGTCCCATGACTACACCCCAGTGTCTTGATTCCCTGAGGAGTTCTATTCCCAAGCCTGCAAACTTTAGCACATTTGCCACTTTCCACCCCCCAAGTAGAACCACGGCCTCATGAGCAAGTGTTTCACTCCTGTAAAACACCACAAGTAGCACCTTACCATTCTCACACCACCTGAGGAAAGTAAAAGAGCCACATGTAATGGCCTCACCTTCCCCTTGTTACTAGAACTTAAGGAAATACTGGTTTAACTTGGCATCTGAACAGTCAGCCTCAAGAAGTCACTGCTTGAAATCCCACCAGACAGGGGCCCTTTGAATCAGTTTTGAATAACACAGGCTCCACAGAGAGGGTTTCATTGCCTTTCACCAAGATTTTAAGTTATTTGCTGTACTGAATCATCCTTCAGAATAAACTCACCCATCCAGAGTTCCTTTATCAAAAGATTCCACAAAATACACTTCACCAGTTGGGACTGGGGGCCTGTAGGTAACCTATTGGAAATCAGAGGCATTTATGCACCTTTCAAGACACATTCTCTATTCTGCAGAAATACAGGCATGTAAAGCTCACTCTCCCTCCCACACTCAAGTACAGCTCACCTGGACATTCCTGAAGCATAAATACAGAAGTTATGTAAATATTGCTACTTGTGCCAAGCTGTTGTGCTCGTCTGCAACTAAAACTCAAGTATATACCTAGCTGGAAATATTAGCATTAACTCCTGATAATCACATCACAGGTTTCAAGGTTAGATCTAAGTCTTCTGGAGGAACATGGGGGACATAAGTATAGGAAGAAAGTAGCCAACCTTAATTCCAAGCCCTTCTCCCAGATAACACCTTTAATAACATTACAACATATTAAAGGTTAAGAAAGTAAAGACTGATCAGACTCACATTAACCACAACACAAGCACTAATTCAATTGGTAAAAGAGGTTCCATGCCAAACCTTTGGAGCTGGAGGAGGACTGCTTGTTTCAGATTTTGACTCTTCAACCTCCTCAATACCATCATCCAAGTCATCCTCAATATCAACTACGTCATCAGCATCATTGTCTTCATCCATATCATGTGCCTGGACAGCAAGGATCCCAAGGGCTAGCAGGGTCACACACAGAAGCCATTTCAGCTCCATGATCTGAATAAATAAGACAAGGCAAAGAGGTCAAGCCAGCACTGCACACAGAGCAACATGTTGCTTCTCGGCACGAAACCAAGCATCCAAGGCAACAGGTGAAGTGCAAACTTATCTTTTCAGCTCTGTTATTTACTTCATCTGTCTGGTTGAGACAGGTCTAAAAGCTGGAGAGAAACACAACATAAAGCTAAGTATTTAACACAAACCAGACATTAACTAAGTGAAGAACCACGTGCACATTCTGCAGATCATGCTGCAGAAGTGTCATAATTTTGCTCTTACACTGCCACAGCCCACAAGCAGGGCAGCAGACACATGCATGACACTACAACATATGCGGCTGTAAAAGCCTAGAAAGAAAATCTATTTCATGCTTATGAAGGACTTTAAATGCATCATGCAGAAACTGAATCTTCCATTCAGTTCAGAAATTGAAATACAATTTTCTAGTTTTTTCAAGCAAAGAGTAACCTGCAGTGTAATCAATCCTCATCTCCTGTTCAATATATTTTTTTGTCCTTTCAACTGCGGAGCTCTGGTGTTTTCAATCATCAACGCCCTTCCCCAGGTTTTACTCTAGAATTACTGCCAAAAGTCATTGTTACTACTGGCAGATGTCTATAAGCAGTTGAAATTACTGAGGCAGACCCAGGACAAACACCCAGTTGAGTGAATTCCCTTCCTTCAATCGCTAATTTAACAAGATGACCAAAGAAAGAGTACTGTTAACTGAAGCATTACAGAATTAAAATACCACACTTTAATTCATCAGGTGCTCAGCACATTGTCACACCTAAAACACAGCAGACATTGGCAAATAATAGTTTAAAATATCTTGTAAGTGAAATGGACTTCAATTTGACTTTCCTCCTAGAAAGACAAGATCACTGCACCTTTAGGTTGATACAGAAGGCAAGAGTCCTAGAAGGCTGCTCAAAAAACCCCACAACACCCTGTGTCTTGATCACCTTTTCTCCTTTGAATCCCATTCCAAATTTTTCTTCCAAAACCAGAGTTGTAAGTGAGACTGATTTTTTTTTTGAAAGCAAGCGTAAAACCAAACATCCCCTCCTCCTTCCCTTATACTCCTAACCTCAGGCTGTAGCCCTGCAGACTTTCAAACATAACTCAAGCAGAGTTAACAATGCCTGTAGGGGCTTAAGATCATGCTAGAAAACAAACTTTCAACTTTCTAAAGCATGTTTAGGCAACTAAAAGAATTTACATTCTCAAAGGCTTATCAGTACTACCCAATATTCCAAAACTATGCTGCATACCAGATCTACCATTCTTAGATTATTCTTTCACTTACTTCTAATGACAGAGGGGAAGTTTTGTAACAACAACAAAACTATTTTAAAGATATGAGCTGAGGTCATGTCCAGTTTGTCACTACAGGAACATGCAATTGCAGCCAGTTTTCCAACAATAGTGATGGCCTTGAGGATTATTGTTCAAATGCATGTGCATAGACCACCCCCCTCAGTTCAGGCAACTGCACCCAAACACCTCTAAGCCAAAAGGACAATCATCCCAGAAGGAATAGCTGACAAAAACTTTCAAGGGCTGTTATATATGAGCAAGGTTTGTTTGCTTAATGCAGTGTACAGCCAAAACTGAAAACAGTTTCAGACCTTGTAACAGCTCATAGCTCTCAATATTAGTGTGAGAGCCACAACACAAAACCAAGGAATGAAAACGGTCAAGCAAACATCAGTACCCTTGGAACTGCAAATTCTTTTCACACAGATAACATGTTCTCTGAATAAATTCATGCCCACCAGCATAAAACCAGTACAGAAACAAGAGCCTGAAACTTAATCTGAAAAAGTGATCTTTAGAACTCTGGATGTGCCCTGTGTGACTGAAGCAACCACAGATGAGATGGCACAAAAACACCTTCCCATGGAAAGGGCTCCATTTTGTCTTACCTTACCGATAGGGCCCCACTGAATACTTTTTAAACACAGCTAAATTCAGAAAGATTATACAGTTTTATGACTACTTTCAAATTATGCTATGCAGATAGAATGAGCACATCATGATTTGAGAAGTGATACAACAAAGTAAATCTTAAATATACAGCAAGACTAAAAATGAGCCAATTCTCTCCTGTCCTAAAAGGAAGGAGTTTCTGCAACTCTTCTCCCAGCCTTGTGCAAAGGGTATTAATGGTTTAGCACGTAAGTAATCCTTTAAGTAATCTCACCACTAGCCAACCAGCACTGAAGTTTTGGTGAAAGACTTAAATCATTCCCCACAACTTTCCTGCCAGTACTAACTCCATATGTAATAATTACCTACTTCACAATCCCACCTCAACCCTTTGGAAATATTTGTCAGCAGCAAATGGACTTTGGTAAATGCTCACACCGAAGTGGCAAAGGCACATGGCCTCAGAAATTCTTCTGTCAAAGCATCCCAGTGAAACCAGACAATTCTACCAGAGATCACAGGGCCAGAAGCTTTGCTACTGCACATCTGTGCTCCTGATACAGCCACAAGTATCACCCTACAGGTCTACATTTATCAGTTAACGTTCTGTCTGAATTTGAGGCCTTGCTGAACCTCATTTCAAGGGAGAAGTACTTTCTGATCAAGTTCCCAAGCAAGCTTCACTCCCACAAAAAAAGAAAGCTAAAAAAGCCTGCAGAGAAGCTAATCCAGTTTCATATCCTTACCTCTCTATAATCATTGGCAAGCAGCTGTCACAAGTTTGTATCCCTACAGAAAGCAAGCTGCTTAGGACACTTTCTACATATTAAAATCAGTCCCAAATTCAACATAAGCTACCATTCATACACACTGAATACTGGCTGGTAGCTTCTTCTGCAACTGCCAGTTATCATGCCAAACTCCTTATTCTGTTTAACCTGTAACAATATAAAAAGCTGACTAAATTAAAAAAAAAGGCACTATGTTCTCAGAAGAGCAATTTAAGTGAAGCACACATTTTCGATATTTAAAAAGCTACTTCTATCCATAATGGATGTACTGCTACAGCAGAAAATTTCAAATTCACTTTACACAATCCTTAGGGACACAACATAAACACAGTTATGCCCTAGTAAATTAGGTTATTCCTAAATAGAAGAGGAGGGGAAGAAAGACAAAACTCAGGTTTTATACAAAACAGGCATAAATCAATTTTTCAGTGGAACTTTAAGTTGCTGGTGACTACAGGTGTTTAATTAGTCACCTAAACTGTAGTCTAACCTTCAGACACCCAGCCACCTACTCACTATGATCAGACTTCCCCCTTGAAGAAGTGTCCAATTTCCAAGCAATTACCATAATTAGCCATTTTTACTCCGCCTGCACTTCCCTTCTTCAAGTTTTAGTGTGCAATATTTCTGAAGGTTGGTGTATTTCTGATCATGCAATTGCCAAAAGCCATTAACAAAGGAACACTTTCATAATAGGTGAGAGCTTCTGACATCTCCATTCTACTTCAGTGCAACCATCTCTTTCACCGTAACAACGTTTCAAGTCAGGCATAACAAACTACATCTACTTTTTTTTTAATAAGGTCTTCAGACGCTTATGGACATTGGCACACCACTCAGATCGAAGGGAAAACTACTGCAGTGTAATCCCAAAGTACTAACTAGGAAGGGAGTTTGAGACTGACAATGCTACAGATCACTTATTCTCTCTCTGCACACACCCATGGTTGGCTTCTGCACCAGAGAACTTAAGAGCTGACATTTAAGCACTGTTCACCTGATTGCCAAAAGGCTGAAACATTTTACCCCAGAAATTGCAGGACCTATAGTAGAGCACTGAAAACAGATTCCTGGAACAGCTACACTACACGGACTTTACTTTTTACGAAGTAAAATCAAAACCAAATTGGAGTGAGATTCAGAAACAGAATCAGCTTCCTGTCCCCAAAGCGGCACTCTTAACATGTAGGGCTAAGTGACTGCTACCTTTGGAGTTCAACACTTTCAAGAAAGTAATGCAGCTTCAAAGACTAATTTTTATTTATAATTCCCCTTTCTCTGGGCATAAAGGGGAAAGTTCTTAATTATTGGTACAGCACTGGATAGACGTGTACCACACACAGTTGTCGCTATTCTCCCTAACATACACGTCCTATGGACGGACAGGTAGTGAAACTGCCCAAGAAACAGATGTTTAAGTCCTTTGCTATCATACTTCCAGAACATACTGTTTAGTAACTTCCCTGTCAGGTCAAACAGAGCCTGCAAAACCAGTTTAATCATCTCCTTGGTTACTAATCTATTTCAGTGGTTCATCAAGTCAGTTCTTAATAGAGCATATTTCAGAATGTATAACTATATTTGAATGGCTACTGGCTATCTAGTTTACGACTTACTCCTTTTTTAAAAGAATTAACAGCCAGACTAAATAGATCTTGTACAAGTAAGTCACTTACTACAAATTACACCTCAGCAATTTAACTGGAAGAGAACAAGTGGTTTATATTTCAGCAGCACCTGAAATCTCAGCTGAGTGACTCAAGCATAGGGAGACCAAAATCTCCTTGCAAAGTCCTGTGCTCCAAACACTGAGTTGGAACGGCAAAAGCACACCAGTGAAAACAAGCACAGCACAACCTCATCCAAGGCAAGAGTTAGGGAAGAAAAATTTAGTCACAAGAAAATTCATCACAACACAATAAAAAAAAAAGTTGCAAGGAGACAAGAACAGAAAGGCTGAGACAGAGATATCCATTTTCCCTCTCAAATGAGAGTTTTGTGGTTTTTGAGCAAAGGCTTGGTTACCCTACTTGGTAGTGCACTAGTTTCATAAAGTCAAAACTACCAAAAAGGAGAGGAAATCTCTTCTGCATCTCACAATCCCTCTGCCTTCCACATCCTGCCTCCTCTGCGGTGCCAGGGTAACTGTTTACACAGCCTCATGATGAACCAGCAGCTGGTTTAAGATGGCTCGAAGTCCTTCTGCCATGTTATTTTAACCCTGCATCAATTCCCCAGGTGAATCCAGCAGCAAAAGCAAAAGGAGGTGTAGCAGTGTGAGTTGAAAGTAGCCAAGGATAAAGAAAAAGCTGTTGGCAGCAGAGTCAGCTTAATGTCACAGTTTCAAGTGCAGGCCTGTCACCTGCAGGTGCCTGACCTCTCTATATGCAGACTTGGGGGATGGACACTATGGTGAACCTGAAAACTGTGCAACCAAACACTATAATTTCAACAACAAGTACAGTACCTCAGCACCACTCTAAGAGGACATAATAAAATTATGTTAATATATATGCAACAACTCATACAATATAGACAACACTTTTTCCCCTGAAATACTATTTTGCAGCTAGACAACTTCCAGCATTGTGTAGATTCTGCCTTTAATATCATAACTCAATGAATAGCAGACAGGGCTAAAGAAAAACCATCTCCCAAACAAGAGGACAGAGGCAGGAACTCTCTGCAGGGATGGTTTGCCCTTCTACCCCCACCTTTTTCTCTTTTTTCTTAAGGAGGGGGTGGCTAGGATACACTGCTACATGAGGAAGTCTCCTGGAAAGGATCAGCCAAACCTCTCCTGGAGAGTCCCACAGAAAAAACTGCCTCCTATTTGGGTTGTAGAGAGCACAAACCAGGCAAGGGATTAGGTGTGAAAGGCGACAGCAACAAAGCTTGCTTTTAATAGGCATTTCAAATATGCCAGTTTCTAAAAATAATGTACAACAGTGCAGATACAGTACAGGAACAAACAGCAGACACTGTTTGTCAGCAGGGATATCCTTCCCACAGAACTGGAAGTCCTTGGAGGGTAACGACAGAGCCGTGAGGCTTTTTGACCATAAGAGAGATGGGCTGTTAAGAAAATTGTATTAGGTAGGGGGATATCTGGAGGCACCCCAAGATCTTTCAGACAATCACACCTAGAAATCCATTCAAGTTTGCCCTGCTCCAAAATTGATTCAAGCAAGAAAAGGCTGCCACCACAATTACTACCAGAAGCAGAAAATCAAAAGCCAGAAAAGGAAGTAAAAGGCAGGGCTAAGTACAAGTCACAGTGTATTCTCAGTAAAGGATTTATTCATTTACTTGGAGGGGGGAGAAGTGCTGCAGCACACCAAATGAGAGAATAATCTGATGGAAGCTGCAACTTTACTTATTATTTTACATTAGACTCCTTTCCTAGGAGGGCAGTTGATCCCTAGAAGCAGTTTACATATTATACACAGCTTGTGATGTTGTCTGTGAATTGTACAAGTATCTTCTTCGTAAAGTTATTTTTTTGAAACTAGAAATACTAAAATTTTATACAATCACAAAGTTTTACTCAAAGCTTTTCCTAGTTTTATTGTTTTGGATAAGTCCACTTAATATGGCCAAATTAAGAGTAAGGTGGTCTTTGAAGTCAGCTACCTCATCATGAACCTAGAGTGATATACTTCAAACTATATTTAACCATTATTTTATCTGCATTAGCTCATACATTATTATAGTTCTGCTATCTCCTTGCAGTATTTTAGCAACAACCAAAACCCCAAAGGGCAAAAGTGTCCCATAAAACCCATGTGTTAACCATGCTTACTTGACAACGTTAAGTAATCATACTCCATTTAGAAATGCATTACATGCCAAGAGACCAGTATTCAGACATCTAACATACTCTAAATAAGTTCCAGTAAGAATTTTCCACGATGCTCTAGGGAAACTCCGCAGCATTAATTATATTAACACTAATCATATTGAAGTCTGGACCTTTACCATTATTACTACCATTAGTCTGCTTTCCTTCACAACCTGCAGCATTTCTCTTTCCACAGCCTAGAAAGTTCTGAACCACAAATCTGTATGTGAAAGTTCAGTCTTTAAAATCAGTACAGACAAGAAAGCAGTGGGCTGTACGTGCTTTAATTCAAATATGTGGGGTTTCTTGTTTTAAAAGCACACAATACAATCCTCAGCCAGAAATGAGAAGTGAGGTGTCATTTATACACTATTTTAAAGACACTCAACGCGAACAATATTTAGGTGGCAAATTCAGATCAGATTCTCAGATCTTCCTACTGCAGATTCCTCGCCTGCACTTCACCTGTTGGGCCTCCGGCTCCTCGCCCTGAGCTCCCTTTTTCCAGAGGCTTCTTCTTCCCCTCGCAGAGCCCCAACCAGGCCCACGCCGTGCTCCGCACCCACCTCCTGTTCTCCCTTTACGGGGCTTCTTAGGGAGCACGTTCAGGCAGTTAAAGATTATTTCCGACACTGGAACACGCAGCCAGATAAACCACACGCGGCTCACATCCACCTCCGACCCTCGCCTCCCTCCCGGTTCCAGCCCGCGGCCCTGTCACCAGCCGCTGCCCAGAGGAGCGCTCTCAGAACTTACCAGAAGAGCCACCGCTCCCCCAAGGCCGCTCCGAGCCCTGCGGGTGCCGAGCGGGACCTGGCGCCCTCGCCGCAGCCCCACGCCCGGCCCCGGCCGCAGGGGCCTCCCTGGGCCGTTCCTCTGGCCCGGCCTCCCAGGGGTCCCCGTCTCCTTCCACCCCCGGGATGGGGCCGGGACCACGCAGGGGCCGCCCACCCTCCTAGGGCCCAGCAGCGCCCCGCCGCACGACCCCCAACAGGCCCAGCTCTCCCGCCGCCTCACCCCCCAGACGGGTCCGTTCCCCGCTCCCCCGCCCCGATGCCCCTGAGCCGCAGCGGCTGTAGAGGGAGGGGACGGACGAACACACTCACCCTCCGCCGCCCCGGCCACCGCCGCCGGGCTCCCCTCACCTCCGTCACGTGCCCGCGCGCCCGCCACCGCCCGCCTATCTGCCGCGCGCCAGCCCCACCCCCGCGTCACTGCATTCAGCCTCTCCCATTGGCGGACAGCGCGCCCGCCCGCCCCCCCGGCCACCAGTTCTGCGTTCCCATTGGCTAAAATCGCCACCGCTCAACGACCTGCCCGCCTCAAAACACGCCCCCAACGGCGCTGCCCTTCGTGGAGCGCTGTTATTGGTTGGCGGGGTTGCAGGAAGTGCTGGGTGATTGGGTGTTTGGGGGGAGGCCGTTGGGATGTGGGCGGGGTCCCAACGGGTCGTCTCTGTCCATGGGCGCTGCAGTGGCTGACAGGGCGTTGCGCGCGGTAGGGGGCGGTAAGGGGCGGTAGGGGGCGGGGCCAGTGTCAGTGCTGCCTCACGCTCTTTCCGCGACCCGACTGTCTCACGGCTTTCACCCGCCGCCTCACAAATACCGTCGCATTAAACATTAAAGCCACCTTTCTGCCTTCTCGTTCCTTAGAGCCTTAAAAAAGGCTTTCAGGTTTTCCTGCCTATTCAGAAAATTCAGTGTATCCGGTGTTTTTTTGCTCAATTACAACCCGAGGGATTATTAAAATGGTGAGCAGTGACACACGCTCCAGTGTGCTTGGAACATGGCAGCGCTGCTCAGCCGCCGCTTGCCCAAAGGCCTTATGTGATTCCGGAGCCTTTAAGCCGTGCTATATTTCCAAAATGAACATACCATGAAATACCGTGTAAATGTTCAACGTTTGTACATCAAACCGGTACAGAAACACAGGGAAATGCAGAAATAACTGTCCTCGCTGTGCTGAGTGGAACAGAGAGGCCGAAGATGTGATCACACAACCGTGGTCAAGATTAAACTAGAGCAGTCCCCGTGTCCCACCACACATGCAGCCGCATGGGAGGGCAGGGAATGTGGCCCCACAGCAAGGAAAACAGGCTCCTTGTACCCTGGAAGTTCCAGCACCTCTGAGTTGTCTCTGATCTGCTCCAGCTGAGAACAGTTCAATGAAAAGCTTTGTGTGAACCACTCAGTTCAAAGCGAGCTTCTGTGTGGTCTGTGGGATGCAGCCTGTTTCAGGAGATAGAAAGTATTCTGTAGGAATAACAAATTCAATATTACTAGGAGGGGCAGGAAAAACTAAGAAAGAAAAGGGTGGTGTTTTTTCCTTTGTAAACATAAATCTGTTTTGATTTGATGCAATGAGTCAGCAGTATGTTTCCCCACAGAGAAAATTCCACCACGTTAGGACAATGCAAGCAGGGCTCCGGCATTCAGAAATAAGGCTCAGCATAAATGAAATCAGCAAATCCCTGCTTGCACTGAAGTTTGGAATCAAACACATTTTTCCAGAAAGACAACAAGCTGGCTCCTAAGCCTCTCTGTTGAGCTATACCCAGAGATTGAGCAGAAGATGTAGACAGGCAGGGTAACAGTCACAAACAGGCAGCACAGGAGATACCAAATGCTTAAAGAAGAACCATGGAGGAATACTTTAAAGAGGAACAAAGCAGTATATTTTAGCAAGCACCCTCCTCAATCTAGGGAAACCCATTTTTCCATCTATCTTTCAAGCTTTTATTTTGAAATAGGTTATTAACTCCAACACAACCACAGGACAGCATAATACTCTTGCTGCAATCACAGAAGCACCAGGAAGTCAAATATACACACAGACACGCCTGTCATGCATGCTTCTCCTTTCTCTCCCACCCTTTCCCAAAAAAGAAAACATTCCTTCCTTTTACAACCTGCTGAATCATGGCACAGGCAGGCAGCCTTGGAGCTGGCTCCTGCCTATGCTGCTTTGTCATCGAGGGGAACAGTGCAATCTAAGTTAAAAAAAAAGGGGTAGAAGCTGCTAAAAGCACATCCTATGCAGGGATTTTCAAGATGTTTGAACTTAGATAAAAGGAATGCAGAATCAACACAAAAGAGAGCTAATCCAGAAGGAAAACAAAAGGGATGAGTAAAGGAAACAGAAGAAACATGCACAGAGATTTAACTGCTTTGGCAGCTGAGAAGGTGATATTTTTAGACTTTGGAGTGCAAGGGCAGGGAAGATGAAAGAAAGAGGGTGGCAGATACCACATGGCAAACATGACATTGTCAAGGAAAAACATTTTGGTGTGTTCAGACTTTATTGCAGCAGATTTGCCTTGTTGCACTGACAAACACTCAGGGAGTGTGTCGTTCTCTGACTCTGGCAGTACAGTTGGAAAGGCAAAAATCGGGCAGTGTGGCGAGACTGGCAGAGCCTGAATATGCACAGCTGAGAGGTGAGATGCAATCCTCAGTTTATAAGTGCACTACAGCTTTGAGTAATTCCATTTTGAGGAACTTTTCTTGTCCTGAATATTACCAGACAGAAAAACCTCATGTGCTTTCCACTGGTACTTTCTTAATTCCCTCTAACTTGATCTCTGAAGAATTCCTCCTTCCTTAATCCCTGAAGGGCATTGCCACATTAGTTACTAGTGTTCTCCTTGCATTTCAAGCTGTAGTAGTACATCTTTTCAGACCCATCTCCTCTGGAAAACTGGCAAGAAGTGAGTGGAAAATCCAGCAGGTCAGAGTGACGGGACATGAGGGACACCATACTGTCAGAGAGCAGGCAGTCAAGACAGATGACCAGCAGGAGAACACTGACTTTTGCTCTTTCAAACTTTGAACTGCAGGAGGGAAGACAAGCTCACATCTCTGTATGGGGCAATGTCCATGAGGCCTGGAATGCTTTCAATGGAAAACACATTTCTTTACAAGGACATATCTGGAGAGCGTGCTTGAGAAAAGGATGGGAAAAGATGCACAGACATTATCAGAATGGAGGGGAGGATAATTGTCTAAAAGGGAAATAATGAAGTCTTGCTATTTTCAAAGCTAATAAACATGAATGTAAGAAGTGTTATAAATTAATTGTAATAAGATGAAGCAGATAAATAGAAGAAAAAAACAATAGAGAAGCAGTAGCAGAGCACTCACAGATGGAAGGAGACAGGTAAACACAGTACTGATGTGGAAGAAGATAATCCATCCATCTGATACCATTTGCACAAGCTGGGAAGTGTCCCTGGAAACAGGAACTTTATAGAAAACTTCTGGGATCCAGTAACTCAGAGTTACCCAAGACAAGACTATAGGTGCAGGTTTAGTGTGGACATAAGGTAGGGAAATCCTGATGGTTTCCATGGGTTGTACACAGCTTTCCTGGCTCCGATAGGCATTACACCAGTTTGCTGGGCACCATTTGGTTCCTACTGTGCCACTTTCCACTGGTTCTTTCACAGATGATGATGATGATGATGATGATGATGATGATGTAGGCTTGCTTGAGAGTGGCCCTCAGAATTGTGTCCTCCCTGAGAGTCTTACACTTGAGGCATTTTTATCTGAGCATAGTTGCAAAGCAACAGTTGCAAGGCCAAAAGAGAGATGCTGTGCTGGAACAGAGTCTTTCCACTTTAGCTCACAGGTTTCAGATTCACCAGAGCAGAGTGACTGACAATAGCTGTCCTCCCCCAGCTGCTCATGGCTCCATGATAATTCCTCGAGGATATCCTCCTGTAAGCTGGCACCACCTTGCATGGTACAGCCAGGGGCTGACTGGCTCAGGGCTTGTGCTTTGTTTATTTGGAAGCAGTTGTTTTGCCGAGGAAGTTTTTTTGTTTGTTTTGAGGAACAAATCCCTCCCCCCCAGTTTTCAGTTTTCAATTGTCAAGTTTCCAGACATCTTAAGTTTTGACAGACTGATTGGGTGTGATTAATAGCAACTGAAATTCCATTAAAGCATAGAATATCCCAGGGAGAAAAGAAGGGGGTAAATGGGTTTATTATTTAGGGGAGAGGGGGGCAGGACAATGTCCAGCCTGACTGTAGGAAGGAAAGAAGAAAGGAAGAAAAGAAGAATCTTCTTCCCATAGCAACATTTGATTGCTCCAGGGCACAGCGAGGTCCCACAGCCAGGATTGCCCAGGAGCCCATATCGCACTTGCCCTTTGGTTTCAGGGGACACAAACTCCTCCAGCTCTGCACAAGAAGCCAGGCACCCAGAACCAGATGCAACCCTGGGCTAGCCGAGCTGGCCTCAGCATAGTGCTCCCCCTGAACTGCCTGCTTTTTCCACCACATCCTCTTAAAAAGCAAGCAAAATCATGGCAGAGCTGCTGCATTCTTGACATGCCATGTAAACAACACAAGGCCACCACCTGGAACCCCTGGCCCGTCCTAATCCCAATTTACTGAAGTCAATAAACAAGGAATTAGCAGCACTTAACTCAGTAACCTCTCCAGACTGGCCACTCTCCCACTTGCAATCATCAGCTCCTAGAGCTCAAGAGGCTGGATAACAGAAAACATACATTTCAGTCATTTTAGTGGGTTTTTGTCTGTGTCTGACCAAAAAACCCTCACCACTCTCTTCTTTTAAGGAAGACAGAAACCCAGATGTGGTTGGTACTCTGCACGCTGGCTTTTGATCCCTATTTTTTTATACTTTCCTACTGTTTTCACTTAAATCTTGCATGTGGTTTTACATGGAGCCTCTTTCTATTACCATCATGCCACCCCCTACGTGGCTTCCTCCTGCGTGCTCCTGTGGTTGTGTCCTGGCTGGTGTTGGGCACCTGTCCCGACTGAAAGCAAGTCAGCTAAAAGAGACATAGTTTGATCTCCGCTGGATTAGCAGAATTGGCCTTTTGAGGAGCAGCACAGATGCTGCACATTCAGACATACCTGAATGACTTGTGAAATTGAATTCCTAACACCCAGTGCAACTGCTACTGAAGGCAGGCCTGTGCTGAAATACTCCCCTGTCAGAATGGCCCAGGTGGCACTTATGTCCCATTCAGTTGTCTCTGGTATGGAGGAGCATCATCCTCTGGTGAATGGCCCACGTGGAAAACTGAGCTTCACAACCTCTTAAATTGCCATCAAGAGCACTGTAAGTCAGTAATATGCAGGAGGGACTTGTTTCTGAGAACAATCCTCCCAGGGAAAACCTCTTCCCAGTAACAGCTCCTTCCCCATCTTGTATGACATATAGGGAGGAGCACGTGCCCACAGGGAGGGTCACGGCACAGCTGCACTGTGGCCACTGTGGCTGCAACCAGCCAGCAAGGATTTCATGTGCACTCACTGTATCCCTAATAACCACTAGGTCATGGATTGGAGCTGCAGGACAGAGGGACTTTGCACATTTAGCTGCCTCTCCGAAAACAACAGCAGTGTTGCAGCTGCTCAAGGGAGGTGGCCTGTGCTCACCCCAGGGGGATTTCAGCAGATGGCAGGGAAAGGCAAGTCTGATGCACATCTATTTTACGAAGAAAATTGTAAGAACATTGGTCTCTCTGTAAGCTGAAGTCTTACGTGCTTTCCTAAGGACAGCAAACAGGGCTGGACGAAAAGACTATAACCAGGCAGGTTGTAGTCAGCAGAGGGAGAAGCTCCTTCTCCTGTTTCTCCCAGGGACAAGTCCTGCAAACACCAGCTGTTCCAAACGGCAGCTCCCCGCTGCCTTCTGGTGGCAAAAATGCACTATGGATCTCCCTCGGGGCCCGGGATTCTGCTCCCAAGCCGGCGCCAAGGCACTTGCACAGGGCGTGTGGTTTGGGGCCCCGTCTCACACCCTTCCTGGCCTTGCCTGCCCTCCCCTCCCTTCAGAGCCATACTGAAATTCTGTCTCTTTTCCGCAGAAAAAGGCTCCATTCTGTGCCAAAAAGGAAGGGGATAAACAAACTCTGTGTTTTGAAGGATCCCACTGTGCCTCCAGAAATGAGACGTGTCTCCTGCACTTCTCTGCCTCGCAGGAGCTCCCAGCTCCTGGCAGCCTTTGCCAACATCCCCAAAACGTGCAGGCACCTCCAAAGCTCCGGCTGCCCAGGTTTAGCTGGTCAGAAATGGTGAACGGATTTCCATCCCCGGGTTGCTGGGAGCAAAGCACCCAGGAGTGAAGGGCTTATAGGATTTGCTGCTGCTTGTTTTTGTGATAGACATCTCCTAGGAAAGGATTAACTGCGGGGACCGGAGGTGGTCCCGCGCCTGCCTGGCCTCCAAAGCCCAGCAGGAACAAAGAGTGTGCTGAGGACTTTGTCACTGTCGGAGTGCCCAGCTGCCAAGCCGTGCTGTGCCCAGGGATGGCAGTGAGTCAGCACAGATGTGTTGCTGCTTCCCGCCCACTGCATGGAGCTGTGTGCAGTGAAGGCGACCTCGGTGGGTCCAATCTGGTGATCCTTCAGAATTTTCTGTAGGAATATGCTGCGTTTTCTTGCATTGTTGTGTACCAAGATAACATTACAGTGATGTGTGCATTCCCTTGCTTGGTTACAGAGGAAAATTTGCTTTCATTCACTTGTTGTTGGTCTGGACTCTTGCCTGAAAAGCGTCTGGTAATGGGCAAAAGATGTGCATTGTGGAGATGTACTTGAGGTTTCTTTTATGAGAATATCTATGTTTATATTGTATCTAACCCAGAAGACCCTTGGAGTGTAGGGTGAACCTGGGACACAGCCTGTGGTGTCCTTGTTCTCTTTGTAGACATATGAAAACCCTTTGGATGGGAAGCCAAGGCTGTCCACATCTCCGGCAAGCACCCATGAGAGCCCTGCAGCCCTCCCCTGCATCAGACCAAGGGCTCTACTTTGGAGCTGCTTGTTCATGACAAAGTGGAGACAAGGGCCCTGATGACTGTATTAACACCAAACATTTCTGCCCATTCTGACTCATTCTAACGGAATAGCAGAGCCTGTCCTCTAGGCTTACCTACTGAGTTTGAGCCTTGCTGCCACTGCTGTTCGATTATAAGGGAATGAAAGGAAACCATGCTTAGTACTATTTTAGAAATCAAAGAACCTTTCTAAAAGCAGATCTAGGCAAGAGCATATCAACAAAAGAAGATATCAATGAGAATCTGGGATCCACTGGGTTTTCTTCCAGTTCAGAGTAAGGAGAGTGAGCAGCATAGCCCTAAGGTTGTGATATTCTTGATGTTCTTTATTGTCCTGAGCTTAGCTTCACCGCAGTTTTCAGTGCAGCTGACTTGAAAGCTGGAAATTGTTAAAACCCCTTAAACATGGCCATTCTAACAATGTTTCCAGGGGAAACATTGTATGAGACGCGGTTTGAGAAGCAACACTGTGGCGGTGTGCAAGAAGCAGTGCAGTATTCTCTGCAGAGTCAGGAGATGGAGAAGCTTTCTAATGTAGAAACCCAAGGGAGTGTGGAGGTGGGGATTTATTTCAGAACTGGCTGGCGATTAAAGCAAGCAGAAGTTGGGGGATGAGAGGCTTCCTTTGATATATGGACAGATAGGGAAATGAAGATGGTCTAGTCGGTCACAGAAAATGCTTGGCACGAGAGGGAAAGGAATGGTTAGGGTTACACAAGTGAAATATGACAACCTTAGCTTTCATTTTCAAGTCAAATAGCTCAGAATTAGATCTTATCACTCAAGACTTGAATTAATCATGGGGTGAGTATTATAACTGAAAGAAATAGATCAAATTATAAAGGCAAGCTGCTAGCAAGCTCAATGGAAACTCAAAAGAATGAGGAGGAATGAAGAGAGAGATCTGATTAAGATTAATACAAATATCAGCTGTGCCTTAGGGAACATTGGTGTTCACAAACACAAATTCCAAAGTCAAAAATATGGTGCTTTAGTGTTCCATCAAGAAACTGGGCTGCGTAAGCACTTGAATTCTTTCAGAGCAGGCTAATTTCCCCAAGATGAAGAGGCTGAGCTGAGCTGCCCCCTCATTTGACTTTGTCGAAACAGTGGGTTATAATTATTGGGTGCATATTAAACAAGCTCACTATTTTGGCTTTACATTTCCAGTTTATTTCTTCTTTTGATTCTAAATGTTTCCTCCATTAGACTCTCCATTTTGCAAGTGCATACACACAGAACTGGAATCAGTCACTGACTTACTTTGTAGAAGCTCAAGATTCACTTCCTTTGTTATTGTGGGGTGTTTTAATCTAAGACTTTGTCCTGTGAATGGGAGCATTTTTAATCTGTCCATTAACTCAGTGACAAGGGCTTTTCCTTTTTTTTCTGCTCAACAAGTCCCATCCAAGGTAAAAGTGGGCTGAGCTGTGAGATTTCTGCAATCCTAGACAGACTTCTGTTAGAGGATGTTTTCTGATACCTTTTTACACAGCAGCAAAAAGAATCAGAGATCCTCCTCCTCTTATGAATATGCAGGTGTAAATCTGAGGCAAACTCAAAAATTCCCAAGTGAAATTGAATATGAAATTTGTTTCTAATTATTTACTATTTTTTTAAACTTATTACAAGCCAGGGTCTGCTTGCCAGCTCTTCATAGATTTATATATGTGTGTGTGTGTGTGTGTGTGTATTAAAAATCTGTATAACAAAAATCTATATGCAATAAAAATATATATAATTTTAAAATCTGTCTGTATATATCTGGCTAAGAAACACTATATTTAGGGATAAGAAGATCACAGGTACAGTAAATATTAAATTCTGAAAGGGTTGATCATTAGAGGACTTTGGGAGTGATTTTAACTAATTTTCACAGAATTTTAAAAAACGGTTCTGGAGATAGTAGCTGACTGTGTTAATCTATTGTAAATATTGAACCTCTGGAAATTATAAGTGGAGATTTTTCTGTTTGTTTTAGTAATAACTTAAACACTGGTCCCTGATAAGACCTGTACCAACAGACTGGATCCAATTTGGGATCTAGCACTAAATTGTGATGTAAAACAGCAATGACCAGCACTGACGTCAGCATTTGACTTTCAAATACCAGAGACCAGGTTCCTGTGAGCTGTGCTGAACTCTGCCTCGTCAGACCCTGGATGAAAGCCTGCTCCAATCATGCAGTGGTGGGAGGCAGGGAATGGAGGCTGCCCTGCAGACTGAAGCCCGTGTAGCCAGGAGGCATCAAGCACTGACGTGAGCATTGAGAATTTTCATAATAGAAGTGGCCGCCATAAAGGCATGTGAAGTTTAGGCAGCATCTCAGTCCTGTGTAGTATGGAGCACATAGGTGCTGGAAAATGGGTTTTCTAAAGTGGGATGGCAATGGGAAGCAGGATGTACATCCCACTACTCTCTGTCTTGCCATAATGCCCTCATAGGCACAAATCAAAACTGTGACCACATGGTTTGAGGATAAGCATGATGGCTTCTGAGGGATTTGTATCACTAAGGAAGTCTTCCTTAAGCTTTGAATGCACTTCACTGTAAGAGGACAATGGAATTATGTCAGGAAACTGGAAGCAGTGGAATACATCTTATGTAAAGGCTACAAGAAATTCTGGAATTACAGCAGGTTCTTTCTGCGTTTTTCCCCAGAAAGCTCCAGAGTGCCAGTAGAACAGCTCTAGCAAGGAGCTCAATAACTGCCCTATGTCACGCAATTAATCCTCTTCTTGTCAGAGCACTTACAGACACCACCCTTCCATCCTGCTTCCAGGCTTTGGTAGGCAGTCACCAAAGTAGCATCCCTTCAATTGCCATTTCAGCCTCCCAATGATTAAAAGTAAGGGTGTGCAGGAAACTCTGGTATTTAGCACTGTTTCTGGTCATTCAATTCTTTTACACAATTGTATCATGCAACCGTTTCACACCCTAAAAATAAACCCAGCTGGTTTTAAAGCAAGTCCTTTGTCCCAGTGTGGTACTGGTCACCAGCTTATGACTGCTGAGAGGTGGTTTCTCATGTTTGGCCAAAGCTCCCTGTTCTTGATACTTCTCAAATGCCTCAGGGAAGAGGAAGATTTTCTAACCCTGTCTGTCTGTCCTGGCTTCCCAGGACACTGCCCCTCACTGCTTGCCTCTGTGAACCAGAACTCCGATAGCTGTGGAGGCTGAAGTTGTTCAGAAGGTGCTGGAAGAAGACTGGTGCCATGATGGGTGCCTGGTTCCAGTAGCACTTCTGGGACTGCTCTTAGCCCAGCTCTGCAATCCAGGAACTGGGACAGAAAGGGAGGCTCAGAAGACGTCTCCACTTTTGGTGCCTTAAATGGTGCTCCCCAACTTGAGATGCTGGAGCTAGAAGTTACCTGCCTTTGCTGGGGGACAGCAGAGCTGGGTCAGCCTTCATGCAGCAGCTGGGCTCCATGTGAAGCTGGAGGAGTCACATTCCTGTAGCACCTCTCCCCAGGGACTGTCCCCAGCCCCGCTCTCTCTGCAGCTGCCACCACTGTCGAATACACACAGGTCAGTTCGACCTCGGCCAGGTTCTAACACACAAAGGCTACAAGAAATGATGGCCAGTAACTAAAAACCCGTCTGCTCCCACATTCATATCTTGCTCCCGTGACTTGTAGTTGCTGCTGTCTCCCTGGTCCTGTGCCAGCAGGAGACGTGGATGTTGGCTCTGTTTAATATCTCCTTCAGAGAAGGGAGCAGAGACAGAGCCTGTTTGTGTTCCTCTGGGTTCAGTGGTTTATGTGGCAGCCTCTTCACTCTGCTTCCACTGCACTTGCAGCCTCGCAGCTGCAGCACAGTGTGTGTGCCCCTCTCTGGCAGCATCCCACCCAGCACCTGGGCTCCGTTCCCTGCCCAGCACATCACTTGGGGCATCTTCTGGGGAAGGACAGCAAAAGAGTTCAAAGAGTAGCCGAAATGATGGCTGCTCTCATCTGCAGCATTTGCCTTTGGTTCATTCCGAAGATATATTTCAAAAATTTTTGACACTGCTGACGTCAGAGGAGCTTTACAAAAACATGTCTGTTTCCTAACACAGCCAGCTGTGCTGCCCTCAGAGCCTTCTGCCCTTGCACAAACTTATCCATGTGCCTCACCCCTTGTCCCATGCCAATGGCTGGACACTCTGGTCTCACCCTCCGTGTTTGTCCAGCTGAGCTGCAGCCCAGTCTTATGGACAGGGTGACACAGGGCAGGACACTCAGCAGGACTCAGGTTGCACTAGGCACAGTACTGCAGCACTAAGCAAGGAGAGAAGAGCAGCTCCAGTGCTGCTGGACCTGTCACAGATCTCTGACTAAACCACCTCCTTCCCCTTAACTCCATGTGGGACAGAACTTTGGTGTGAAAAGCCACCATAAAGCAGAGGGATTGATCACCCCATCCCTGCAGATATGATTTTACACAGCAACATCTCCTCACTTCAGGTGAATTCCCCTGACTCTTTGTCTGGCAAGCCAGGGATCTCCCCTTTGCAGGAGACCTATTAGGAACTCCAACCTTCCCCCTGGAAAATGTCTCCTTAGAGCTGCCCTCACTCTGCCCCTCTCCTTGCCCAGTGCTATCTCATAACCAGGTAGGGCCAGTCAGCATCTGGGAGTGCTGATCCAAACAAGATATAAATGCTAAATAACTCTATTTCTTCCCCTCTATAATTTAGGAAAAGGGAAGCTGCACCCATGACCACTCTTCAGCCTTTGCTGTATTTTGATGTGCCCTGTAGCCTTGCAATTTTCCCCCACATCATTATAGGATAATACTAAGTGTGTGTTAGCATAAGAGCTGCCAAAGATGTTTGAAAGGCTTGTTTGTCCCTCTGCAAAGGGAAATCCTCCCCCTCCCTGACATATGCACTTATTGCTCGAGAGATTTATTCTTCAAGCTAGCCACTTTCTGGCATTGTTCCTTTTTGTTTATTAGCTAATCCTGACTTTCTGTTGAACAGGAGGTAGGAAAATTGGCAAAACACATGGAAAAGACTTTCCCTGTGTAACAATAACACAAGACAAGACAGGGCAAGAGAGATATTTAATTAATATTTTTAACAGATGTTGTTCATAAGTGAAGAGATATTATTCATTTGCATGTACCAGTGCCTTTTGATGATGAATTAAGGGAAGAATTTTGGCATTGCTTTTATACTGATGTGCCCTCCAGTCAGATTTAACGTGCATACACATAAAGCTCACCAAACTTCATTAGAAGAAAGATTTTTAAAAATTTCTCTGAACTATCCCTAAATAAATGAGTGTATATATTCATTTATGTGGTTTTTCCAAAGACTCATCTTTCCATCTTGCTTTCTAGAAAATTACTTTTAACGTTTTCTCTGTTTCATCTGTAAAGTGAAGCCCTTCACCCTTACTGAGATGAGAAGCTGTCAGGAGGTGCTTGGCTGTGGTCCTACACCATGCACTAGCATTCAAGCAGCCCAGGGACTGGTCTGGCCCCTAGAAATTTTGCTATAATTAAAAATTTGTGAATATTTATATGACCTCTTTGATATGCCATAGATATATAAATGTCAGGAATATCTGTCTGAAATTGGTCTGGATGAACAGGCTAAGGCACATCTCCAATAGGCACTGAGTTTGTACTCCACGGGGTGAGTTGCATAATGCCAATCTGGATGTTGCTGACAAAACCAACCACCTGCTCTTTTACTTTGTGAGGGGAAGACCCTCTGTATAGATGCACATTTTAGGAAGACATGGTAATTCTTGTCACGCAAAGTTTTTATTGTTATTTCAAGATGCAGAAGCCAGGACACACTTCAAAGCACTCAGGAGTTCTGAGCCAGCTGTGAGTCCTGGTGGGAACCACAGAGCAGAAAGTGTCTGCAGCTGTCCCCACTTCCTGGGAACACATGGCCGATTGCGCCTTCCTAAGGGATAAAATAATGAATTGTCTATTTCTTGCCACATGTTTAGCCTGTCCTTTCTTTCACTGAAAAACCCAGGAATGCCAGGAAAATCTCAACACATGTTGGTTTCAGTTTAAGAGAAGCCTCCACAGGATTGGGAGGTCAGGAGGGCACATTGCCAACCCCAGCACCCCACCCTGAGGAGCTGTACTTGAACAGACTGAGCTCGGGGCTGAGCTCTCTTTCTCTCTCTTGAACTAGAAAACTTCTTTTTTCTCTGAGAGAAAAAATTCTTTCGAATGAACCCTCCCCTCTTTTCCCTATGTGGTTGTTACAAAGACAGTAACTGTTCTCACAAGCAGTTCCACAGTCACGGGTTTGGATGTACGTAGTGCCTGCAAAAGGATTCGAAGGGAAAGGAAGCACAAGTACAACATATATTAGAAAATACTTCCATATTTGTGCAATACGATTGGAAGAACGAGGCACCTCCATGCTTCACAGCTGAAGGGTAAGTTGCTCATCTGCAAAATATTCCCCCTTCCACTGACAGAAAGTTCTTGAGCCATTGTACGCTCCTGAAATACCTTTCTAGGGGATGTTACTGCACGTAATGGTGCTGGACTCAGCGCTGCTGGCTTCCTTGCCCTGCTGCTCCTGGCAAGTAATAGGTGCTGTAAACTCTGTGGATGCTTAAAACTCCTCCAAGGCTTTGTGTTGATCATTTTTCTTTCCAAGATTATTTTTGGTGTCATAGTTCAGTTCAGAGTGCATATCTACCATGAAAATTAGGAGGCAGAAAGGATTATTGGCTGCAGGAATAGGTGGCAGAAGCAATCATGGGCACAGAGAAATGCCTCCAGTGATGACTCAGTGGGAGGTGTGAGGACTTTGGTCCGTGCCTGTCCGGTCACTCTGTGACGCAGGGCCACGTTCACACAGCATAACCTGAAGCACCGAGCCGGGGAGTGGGAGAGGGGTACAGCATTTCAGTAGCTCCTGTTCAGCAAATCCACCCCGAGGTGCACCTGGGACTACAGGACTTGTCTTTGCCTAGAAGGAAACTTGTCTGTGCCAGCCTCAGAGGGTGAGATTTCACAATACGCTGCGGTCCACAGGGTGCGGAGGCTGTCCACCGGTGACAGTCTGTCATCGAGGGGCATTTGGTGCTGGGAGGGGGGTTCTTGTGCCTGTTCCTTGTAAACACTGAGGGGGAATGGAAAATAAATTGAGTTCTGATGGTGAGAAACAGAGACAAGAAAAATGTGCCCTTCAGGAGTTTAAAAATAACTTGAAAAATTATGCTTATGGAGGACAGAGGAGGAGGTGGGAGACATCTGTGCTTGTTTATTCATTCATATTTCTACTGGCCTTTGGTGTATTTAGACTATGCTAGATGATGATACTAGAAGTGTTTTGTGTCTAATGATGACCTGGAGAGCAGGACTGCAGCCTGTACAGCCCCTCCTGGCCCAGATTCCCTTACACATGTTTGACACTGTTGATGCAGCTGACACTGCACTGTCATCTGATGGAGGTGTAAGCTCAGATCTTCTCTGTTCAGTTGTTTTGCTTTATATTTTCTTTCACTAGTGGGCTGTTATCAGACAGGAGCAAAGGGAAATCAAACATCATTAAGCAAGACCTCTGCCCTTCTTGAGCTGGCACAAGGGAGTTCTTAATTGCCTTGACAACTAAATGGAAGAAAGCAAAACACAATGTTCCTCATATTCTAAACGGTTGCTGCAATGAAAAACGTTCAATTCTGAAACAAAGGAACTAATCTTAGAGCTGGTGCTTGAAAAACAATGGGGTGTGTTTTTGATATTTGGAGAAATACTAAGCTGGGACACTGTTATAGCCGTTTTGGGTGCCTTTATACCTTACAGAGAGGCAGAAAAGCAGAACCAGCATATTGCTTCTTAGAAAGCCTCTCAAAGACATCAGGCATATAATGAAATTTCCCTAAACTGCTTTAATATAACTTTCTTTAACAGTGATGTTCAACGATCACTTTGTCTTAACCTGCTTTCCTTTTACCCTGCTCTGATGGGAGAATTCTTCGAATGAAGGGAGAGGAAGGAAACAAAGCTGGTGGTCCCAAGCAGCTTTTGTCTGCGCCAGCTCTGTGCTGTTAGATGGGAACTAGATAAGTGAGTCTCTCCTGACATGTGAAAACATGATTTTCCTTTTGCTATGTCCTGATGGATTCTGCAGGTTTGTCCCCACAAAGAACTCACTCTGGGGTTTACGGTGAGAATTCATTGGGCTAAGGATTGATCAGAAGCCTTAAATGCTCAGCTCCCAGCCTTTCCGGGAAGAGGCCCGGCTCTGAAACCCTCTTGATGTCTGACAGTCATTCTGCAGGACCCATCCCCAGATAAAATATCACTGTGCAGGACAGATCTAGAGACCTTTTATACTTTATCACATCCTGTCTTACTGTCTCAGAGGGTTTTTCACACATGGGCTTTATTCGATGCTGTCCCAGTGTTGTGGCCATGAGTCATTCTCTGTACCCACCACATGCTATCCAGAGTCTCTGTAGGATTATGTACACAGGGATATGTACCTTGGGATGCTGCCTCTGCTCTGGTGGGACAGAACAGCCCAAGCGGGGCTTTGGCTTCTCCTGCCACATTGGTGAGAGGGACCTGCCCTGGCCTAAAGCAGCTGTCCTGGGGGGAATGGATTAGTGGGCTACTGAGATTTGTCCATCCATTCAGCTCCCAGTTCCCTTACCTCTCACATGTTTGCTCTCTACTGACTTTTCCACTTCCTCATAAATTCATTCCTGGAAAAGGGAGGGCGGGAACGGAAATGCTCCATTAAACCTGTCTCCACTCATTTCCATTTCCACAGTGCATGTGATAACGGGCAAACCAGACTCCTTCTGGGTGTGAATACCACAGACTAAATCTTCACTTTGTTTGTTCACTTCAGTTTATTCAACAAACCTGGGCTGCCAGCTACCATCACCAACTGCTACATCAGCAAGGACTGAAACCTGGCCAGAGGAATTTCTGATCAAGAAATAAGATTTTCTAGGGTCTGGATAAATCAGTATGTTGGATCAGATTCATTGGCTGGCTGCTGTGACAGTCCTGGGAGTCCTGGAGCAAGGTAGGGACCATTGGATGCATGTGCTCAAATGCTCGCTGGGTCAATCTACTGTAACTCCACTGATTTTCCTTCACTTTCATATTAATATCTCCTGTTGCACTGGCACTTTGCTGCTTTTCAGACAGTGAACTGATATCTTGTCTGGGTTCTGAAAAATATCCAACCAAACGAGTGCATGGGAAGCGCTCCCTCTGAACTGACCTACCTCCTCCATGCAGAAATTTTTGGTAGATTTTTCCCTCTACAAACATGTAGAATTTTTTTCTTTGGGTTTACAGCAGTTCCTGAAGTGCCTGTAGATGTGAGCATACAAAGAGCTCTGCGGTGCAGAAAGGTGGAAGGATGGGCTGTGGTGGATCACACAGAACATCTCCCAGCCACAGGTCCACATCGCATGACAATTTAATTCAGTGTCTGGGTGGCTTATCTGTGGTATCAGTTCCATCCCTACTCAGCTATCAGAATTTAGAAGGAGAAAAAATTAAAAGATTTTTAAAACCTTAAAATTGTCAGTAACAAAGTGCATCTGGATTGCGTAACAATTTCTGTAGAAATTATGATCTGTTGACTGTGCAAGAAAGCAGATAACACTGGTGGTACGTGACTGCTTATTCCTTGCTTCACTGTAGCTCTGGGTCACTCCTTTTCCTTATCTGGGTCATTCCTACTCCTTATCTGTGATTTCACTCTAACTTTCTCTGCTATGTGGAGATGTGGGGTTAGGAGGAGACTGCAGATCCTTTTCCCCAACCTCTGGCCATCTCCCGACTCTACAGTGCCCAGCCGCAGGACTGACCACTGCTACTTTTGTCTCTTTTCCTGCAGCCTACTTCTTCCTCCAGGTGATCTATGCTAGGAGGTTGTTTGGAATTTCACCTCCAAAGATCTCAGGCCCTCCTGAATTTGAAAGGATCTTTCGAGCACAGTAAGAAATTCCTCTTACCTGATGTTTGTCAGATCTCATATGTAATGGCACTGCCTTTCCCCTGCTTTGCTATTTCTTTCCTAGGACTGTAATTAAGCAGTTACTCACCTCCATCGAGGTTAATTAATGGGTTGAAGAGTCAACATCAGGATTGGATTGGCCCTTGAATCCTAAACCAGCCATTGCTGGTAGAAACCACACAGGAATCTCTGCTGCATAGTGAAGGGCTGCTAAAGAGACAGCTTTTGGTGCGTGAGACGTAGGCTGGTTTTAGCCAAGTGGTGTCCAAACCTCAGCTTCAGCCGTGCTCTGAATCTCACCCACTGGGAAGGCCAAGTTCCCAGAGAGATCTCAGCTGGAGCTGGGATGGGGATAGCCACAATCCAGCACCTTTCCTGGGACTTCTGTGCTAGAGCTGCAGTGGTGAAGGAGGAGCTGTCACTTTTGTTGTAGCTGACCACTGGAAAAAAAGCAACTGGGCAGCAGAGGCAGAATCCCCTTCTTTGCCATCCCCTTGTTTGCTCCTTTGCCAGCCCAGACTCAGGCTTGTGCAGTATTTTTTGGTCCTGATTTGCCTTCGGGAGGACAGGGCATGGCGTCAAACAATCCAAACAGTTGTGCGCACCGTCCCGCTCCTGCACAAAGCCCAGGCTGCTCTGGCCTTACCTGCTTGAGAGACAGACCTTCCCTGCAGCTCAGGGCTTTGGGGCATTGACAGCAGGGTTTGAGCTGCAGCACTTGGGAAGGGGCAGTGGGAGTGGTTCATGGAGCCTTTCCATGCACTGTCTGACCTGGGAATCTTTTACTTCATTTCTTGTGCCCTGGAGACACAGTTCCTTCCGCTGTTTAATTTCTGTGAATAAAGCTGGGACAGGAACTGCAGGGAAAGGTGCAAGCCTGGATGCTTTTAATGGCAACATCAGTTCTAAAAAGCAAAAGCCTCCAGTGTCTGGAAACTCTAGGGGAAGCAAAAGAGGAAGAGCTTCCTTCCTTTCCCGTTTATGACTTTTCTCTTTCCTGCCAGGGTGAACTCCTCTGAGTATTTTCCCATTTTCCTGGCACTTCTGTGGCAGGCTGGACTCTTCTTCCATCAAGGTGAGAATATCCCATTACCTGGTTTGTCACTGGATATGTTCCCCTGAATGCTGCCTCAGTCCTCAGGTCCTGCTCATCCTCTGAACAATAAATTAAGCAGTAATTCTGTCTCTGATGGGAGGGTAGAACCAGAGAACACAGAGCCTCTATTCCTTCACTTTGGGCTACCTCCTTGGTTGCAAGTAGCTCTGAAAAGCCTTTGGAGATGGTCATTGTGATCTCTCTTAATCACAGGTCTGGCTGCAGCCTTGGGTCTGCTCTATCTCTATGCCCGCTACTGCTACTTTATGGGATACAAGACATCATCCTCACAAAGGTAAACGCCCCTGACAGCTTGGAGTACATGGTAACCCCTGGGGGGTTGTATTTGGGAACATAATGTGCTTTGGGGAAGCTCAGGGCTCCTGGATGCTATCGGGCTCCCACCTGACTCAGCCTTGTCCCTGAGGCATAATGTGGGCATGTATTCAGGGCTGGGGCAGCTCACAGGTACTGGTCAAAGCTGGAGCTGCCTCGAGCCCTTTCAGGTCTGTATTTCCTCCCTCGAGGTGGGAGCAGGGTGTGGGACCCCACACAGGGGGCAGGGGACAGCCAGGGGCTGCCTTTCCACCCTGCTTCTGCAGGGAGGAAGGGGCCATTCCCAGGCAGGAAGCTGGGTCTCAGCAGCTGCCTCTCTCCCATCAGGCTTGCCCCCATATACTTCAGCGCTGGAGTTCTCTGGATTCTCATTGCACTGTCAGCCTTGGGCATCCTGCATTTCTTCCTCTCTCACTACATGCGGCTGAACGTCCTCCAGCTTCTCAGAGTGTGACCCACTCCTCTGTCCGTCATCAGTGTCCTCACCTTCGAGTCCTGCTCCCTCCTGCCTGCCTTAATGGACTGGCTGCAACTCATACAGCCCCCCGTGACAAATCCACCTTCACCTGAGCTTTTAACACCTCCCTCCTCACTGTCCAGCATCCACAGGAACTGCTGAGCTCTTCAGGAGGTATTTTTCCCCCATGGCACTTTGTTTGCCAAGTGCTCCGTATCTGGCAGCTCTGTTGTGTCTGATGGAGAAACAACAATCCAAAACAAGGAGAGTTTTAGGAAAACTGGACACATAAATGCAAACTCTTAGGCTGAGTTTCCCAATGAGCTGCTGCAGGGAAGTGCCATGTGTTCCCTGTTCTCCAGCGGCTCTACCTCTAACCTGGGCACCGAACACAGATTCATGCCAGTTTTCCAAGGCCTACACCTAAGAAAGGCATTTGTTTGGAAATGGATGTGGGCTGAGGGATAATAAAAGAGGTGAGGAATAAACAGGAGCAGCCACCAGCATGTTGTGCAAAAGTCTGTTAGTGGCCTCCTGCTGGTTATCAGCCATTGGTGTAAATCGCAGTGTGCAAACTCATCACCAGTGCTGCGTGTGTGGCTTCCAACACTGCCCAGCGACAACAGGCACAAATAAAAAGTCACTGAACTTGCTGTCCTGGGTGTCTCTTTGTGAGTCTGCAGCTAGCAGACAACAGAAACATGAATGTGTGAATGCAAGGCTCCTTGGTTTCCCTGACTGTGCAGTCCCACGCAACATGTAACCCTGTGAGCCATGGGAGGAGAGCTCTGAGGAAGTTGTTTTTTGGAGATGCTAAACTCATGGATTGGATGCTGAGTAACTCAGTACCAAAAAGTGGTTTGCCCTGTGCTGAGGTCTCACCTGCATCAGAAAGGGCTGGATTTTCACGTGAGTCCAGTATTCACAACACTGATGCTTTTGGGCATTGGTGCCCTCATGTTAGTGCCACAGCTCAGGAAATGCTCCATGTGTCACAGGGGGAATTCACACCAAACCCAGAGAATGAAAATAACTACATGAACATAATGCCAGTCCAACCACATTGTAAAACCCACATTGCTTTCCCCTCCCTTCTCCAGCAGTAGGCATACCCAGACTGTAAGAACAAAAGGCAGGGTTTTGGAGGAACTAGTTCATTTTTCACATTGTTTCTTTTCCTTCCATGCATTTTAAATTGGCTTTTCCAGCAAAGCTCCCAGTTCACTTCTCTTTCAGGCTTTCCTGCCTTGGAGTCGTGCTGCTGCGTTGAAGCTGGAAAACACTGCAGGGTAAGGCTCAAAGCCAAACAAAAATAACTGTACAACACTTGTCTCTGCAAAGTTTTCAGTGTTGTGGGGCCCCATCCTCACAGGAATCCCCGGGTGTCACAGCAAGATAAACAACAACTTTTTTTCCTGGCATCTTTGGTGACACATTTCAGAAAAGTTTGAGCTTAGTTTAACCCTGGCTGTGCCTTAGCAAGGTCGGGGAGGAAGAAACATGCCTCCTGCCCCCAGTGAGATTTCACTTAGCCTTTGCCTTAACAGGTCCAACCATCTGAAGTTGGTCCCCAGCCCTCACCTTTTCACCAGTCACCTCCCAGAGCATTCATGTAGAAGGATCAGCCCCAGCTGCTGGTGCAGGTCCTGACTCCATTATCAAAACCCTGCTTTCTGGGGGTCCAAGTAAGTGCTCGCTGGTTCTGCAGACACAATCTCTGTCTTTTATCCTACAACCAGTTTTCTAAACCTGCTTTATCAGCCTGGAGCCACTGTCCACCTCGGCCCCACTTGTGTCTGCTCTGTGTGTGACAGGGCTGCAGGATGACTCAGAGGAGGGAAATTAATGATTCAGCAGTGAGATTGTAGCCGGCTTCTCCCCTTGGATGCACAGAAGACCATTAAAAATCCTGGCACGGCGCAGTCAGGCTCTGGCCTTGGTGACTGCCATTGCCAGTTCTGCCACAGAAAATTTGATAGGCACATCATCAGCCCTTCAAGCCACTGTCAGAGGGTCCATGTCAGGTGCCCCGAGCAGAAGGGAAGCTGCTCCCCTCCACCAGGGCTGCTTTCATTGCTCTGCTGCTTCATCAATCAGAGAAAACCACTTTGCACGGGTCCATGGTTCAACCCTGCAGTTGTTGGTTTCGGACTTACCCAATTCGTGCTGCTGCTGCCCAGCACGGTGCGCTGGTGCAGTATGGCACCAGTTTGCCCACCTGCATCTGCTGCAGAGGTGTTGAGGGGCCGCTGGGCTGGCACGGGGTGTGCTGGGGGGCTGTACCTGCCACCCCCGGTCACTGGCCTGCAGGTGTGAAAGCCACCCCCCGAGACCTACACTAAGGGTGACCCAACAGCCAGTGGTGCGCTTTCGTGGGCTCCGGTCCAGCGGTGAGAGTGAGGGTCCCACCGCTGCCCCGCGGTGGGGGCCAGGCCCACGCCGCTAGCCCTGTTCCCCCCCCGGGTTTCATGTCTCTATGCCCCCCGAGATTTCTGTCCCCGCTTCTCCACGGGATTCGTGTCCCCGCTCGCCCGGGATTTGTGCCCGCTCCGGCCGCCCCGGCCCCGCCGCTTCCTCCCGGCGTCGGGAGAGGGCGCTGGTGCCACGCGGCTGAGGGAGGGCGGGGGGCGCCCGGGGGCCGGGGGTGTCCAAGGGCACCCAACACCGATGGCTCCGGGCCCGCCGCCTCTCTGCACCCCGAGAGCTGCCCGGGGCAGCGCTCACTAGGCAGCCAGCACAGCCACGGCCTCCGGCACTCATGCACAAACCCGGTGCTTTATGTTTGATCAGTGCTGGGCCAGGCTCTGGCATGAAGGTTATTGTGGTGGGGGAGTCCTGGAGCCTCGCAGGAATCTCCTGGAGACGCTAACGATAGATATAAAGAGTCCCTGCAAAGCGCTCTGCGGATTCCAGAGGTCCTTCCTGTTTCCTCTCCTTACGGCTGCCAGTTCATTGTCAGCAACGGGGAGAAAAAGGGTTCTGGCGTGCGATGTTTGGAAGCAAATCCACTCTGATAGTGCCACAGGCTCCCAGGAGAAGCAGCCAGCCGGATGGGAGGCCAGCAGAGAGCAAAGGAAACCGGTAGAACCAGCGAGAACTTTTTTTATCACGAGAGGTGCAGAGGCTGAACTCGTAAACAAGCCTCTGTCCCCGCCGGGGCGGGTTCCGGGCCAGTGACGGTGGAAGCGCAGAGCTCTGCCCCCGGACAGAGCAGCTGCCACCGCCACGGGCACCGCCGGCTCGCACGTGTTCCCATCGCCGCCTTCCCAGGACCCCAGGCAGGTTCCTGCGAGGCTTTTATATCACGGTGCAGAAGTTTGTAGCTTACTGAAAATTTCAAGGGCGCGCACGTGGGCTTCCCTATCCGTGACGTGGACTACCCTATCCTCCCTGACCCGGCCGGATACTGGCACAGACAGGTCTGTGCGGGCAGCGGCGGCTTTACAAGTGGCCACCAGCAGTGGAAGGAATACTGTGCCCTGGCACTGGGGACGAACAGCACCCGTGCCCCCGAGCCCACGGAAAAGCACCCCAGTCCCTCCGGAGCACGGCTTGGTGGGACGGATGGAGGACACCCTTGAATCTCCCCGGAAAGCAGTGCTGCTCACTTCCTTTTGAGGGGGCGAAGGGGTGTTTGTTTGGGAGGGAAACTCCCGTGGGGCCGGGAAAGGAGGGTGCAGCTGGTGGCCCTGGCTTTGTGGCACTGGCATGTCAACCAGGTTTCCATAGCACCAGCATCCATAACACGGGGCCAAGGGGAGGGAAAGAAGTAGGTCAGACACGGCTAACAATACCCAGACATGTCTATCTGTGGCTCAGCCTGATCCAGGAATGGGGGCGAAACGGAAAAGATTGGGAGAGAGAAAGAGGGAAAAAAAAAAAAAAAAAAGGAAAAAAAAAAGTATCCACAGTTTGTGAAATGAATTTCTTTCCCAAAAAAAAAAAAGGAAAACNAGGAAAACACAAAGTATCCACAGTTTGTGCAATGCATTTCTTTCCCTAAGAAAAATAAGGAAAACACAAAGTATCCACAGTTTGTGCAATGCATTTCTTTCCCTAAGAAAAATAAGGACCTTGTAAAGCCACCTTTGTGTATCAGCGCTCAGCAACCGAGACTAGCACCCACCTCCTGCCCATCTGACAACAGACTACAAGGGAATTCAAATGCTAATTTGGAGCCAGACTTCTCAATGGGCCTTTTTTTCTGCAGCAGCACCAGGATCAGCGCTTTGGGGAGCCAGCCGGCAGGAGCTGTGAGGATGCAGTCGCCAGAGCAGGACTGTGGGACACTTTCCTTTCCCCTCACCATTCCTCGCCCTCACTTTTTTCCCCCTTGTCTCAGTTTTGTTTACATTCAAATGGCTTCAAGGGCAAGGGAAAAGAAAGGCAGGCACACAGGAGTTGTGGGAGTGAAAAACCCCCGGTAGTGACCCATTTTATGTGCTGAGTCTGCAGAGACCTCGCTGTGGTTGTCACAGCATTTTGGGGGTTGCCTGCTGGCAGTACGGTGGTTTTGAGCTATGCATCAATGCCAAAAGTAGGAAAAACATTATGGGCAGTAAGACCCAGAATCCTCTCGATCTGAGTAAACATACGGACACACAGATCTGGGCATGAAACAGAGCAAGATCAGGGGAAGGAGCACTTTGCTCAGTGGGAATTGGAGGATGTGGGTGCAAGAGCACAACCGTCGCTGGAGAGGCTGAGATGGACAGGGGTGAAAAGTGTGGCTGTGGCTGACCTGTGTCATACCTGCGGTTTGAGAGCACCGTGTTCGGCTTGAACATCACCCCCACACTGTCACGGAGGAGACGCCGTGATGGATGGAGGTGCAAGGTGTTTCAGACAGGCCAGTGAGAGCAGGGCCCTCGCCTCCCTTCACATTAACCACAGGCCACAGCCCTGTGCAGTAAAAACTGTTCTTGCGTTTGGTCGTGGGGTAAAGTCTAAGCAAAACCAAAGCTCTCTGCAACTTTGTATGTTAGGAGGTCAGGAGGCCAGGAAAATCCACACCCTAAGGGATACCACCCTAAGGGTGGTACAATTTGCCTCATTCTCATCTGTTTTCTACCTCCCAGCAAATATCACTTGTAAGAGAGCTCCAAGAATTCACCTTTCTCCAGGTAAGGGCAAAGCCACAGTATATATAAGATGGACAGGGCTTAACATGCCCCTTTGAGAATGCCCTCGCTCCAAAGGAGAATTGACACACCTGCTGTGGTACCTTAGGGAAGAGCATGCCCAGTGCCAGCCCCCACCGATGCTGTGCCAGACTCTGTGTTCAGGAACTGAAGGTAAAAATTATGTAGGAAGAGCAAAAGGGTCAGCACTCAGGAGAACTCACAGAGCACTTCTGGAATGAGAGAATAAAAGAAGATCTGTGCCTGAGCATCTGCTGTGTTGCTTTGACATTGCACTTCTTGACAAGAGAAAGGTGAGTGACCCCGAATTACTAAGGCAAGGGCTTGCAAGGGCTGGAAGTCAGGGATCATCATTCCAGTGAGATTGAAACCAGTGAGCTGCTGTGGTCACTGCTTCTGAGCCTGCAGTTGATGAGTGGCTAAAATAGGCTCCATTTCATGAATGTGGTTGGCCAGGATAAGAAGAGCTCAGGACTGTTGTCTGCTCTGGTTCATCTAGCACAACACAGTCTCCCAACACCGGACTGAGTCACCCCACTGCAAAGTATTTACAGCTCGTTCTCCTTCTGCGAGGGTGTGCAGAAATGCAGACGAGGCTCCTTGGAGGTATGTGAATGGCCACTTTCCCACCTCCCTCCTGGCAGCACACAGATGAACTGCCAAGGTGCTGTGAATGTTCTGCCTGAGTGAAGAAACCTTTCCCGGGAGCAGCCTGATGAGCTCAGCACGGCGCTGCTGGGCCAGATGGCTCCTGGACTAGAGCTGACTCATGCCCACAGAGCTCAGGCAGCAGAACACGCAGATACTTGCGGCATGCTGTAGGAGACACCTCACCTCTGCTGGCCCTGCACTCACAGCGAGGCAGCTCCAGTGGTAAAACCCAGGTGTTCTGCCCACTGCCATAATTCTACTGCTGCAGAACCGAAACGGTGACAGGCCTGAGTTCCGCTGACAAACAGAAAAGCACCAGGCTGGTGAACTCCCAGCCCAGCCCCAAGAGGGTGCAGCCACCGAGGGAGCAGAACAGAGACAACTTTTCCATTCCTGCAGTGACAAAGGATGGTGAGCACAAGCTGTGATAAGTTGGTGGCATAAAGGGAAGGGTGATAGCTTCAAAATGTGCAGCAGTGGCCTCAGAGAGAGTAAGGGACTTGGGTATCTGCTTTTCACTAAAGCAGTGTTTATAAACTTCTCCAGTTGTTTTCCGGCTAGTGAACTACACTCCCATCTTAGGAAAGCTAGGAAAACATGAGCTCTGTCCAGTCTGTGCTGCAGACCACCATTTTCAGATAAATGAATAAAGGTAAAAAAAAAAAAAAAGTGAAAAGGAAGAAAGGTGAAGTGTAGCAAAAAATCCCCTTAAATTGTCCAAAGCAAACATGGGAGGGGGGCTGCATTGGCAAACCTGTGAACTGGCAGCACTAGTGGGTGATGAACGTGGCCATGTTATCTAATATGGCAGAACACACATCATGAATTTTTAATAGCATTGTTTGGCTTCTATTTGTCACAGCGTCACAGCTAGAGGCTATTTCAAAAGTCATGGGAAATAACAGAAAGGTTATAATTGAATTGTTGGGCTTTTGACTGGGGATCACACACAAAGAGAAACCTACAAAGCATTGGTAGTATAAGACTTCCATGTATTCTCTGTTTTCAGATCTCAGATGAAAAGCAAGTCAGCTGCAGCAGTATTTACTGAGAGTTAATCAGGTTTGCAGATTAACCGTAAGATCCTGAATTATAGGTGCTTATGTGCAAACACGAGGCACATGCAATACACGTAGCTGAGACATGAAAAATGAACTTTATGATGGCGGCAGAAGAACAAATGGATAAGGTGTAGCTAAGGAAGAAAGGGAAGGTGCATGCAGTGATGATGGACAATGAGTTCTGTCACCTCTTCAGAGAAGGTATTTAAATTCTCATCAGTTTTCCCTGAAAAGGCAAATGCTGACCCATGAAGGAATCACTGGTAATTATCTTTTGCATTGCAACAGTATCTCCAAAACATATTCAGAAATGAGCAACTGCTTCACTCCCAGACACACAGAATGTCTCCATATGCTTGGATGCCTATGGAACCCTGGAACCAGAGCTGCAGATTTTCTCTGTTAATTTCTTGCCCTGGAAAGAAACACAAGCAGGATAACAAAGAGAGACTGGTGCCAAACAGAAAGGTCTTGAGCAGGTAGCAGGCTTCAAGAGCTTTACTTCGGTCCAGCTTAACATTTCACACATGTACTCAGCTTTCTGCATCTCTCTGTGGGTTGGACTGGGGCTCCTGCTGTCCTGATGCAGGTTGTTGCTCTCCACGAACCTGGAGGGAATTTGGGATGTTGCACAGGGTCTGTGTGACTATCTAGCAGATTGTTCTTCCAGTAAATTTCTACTCTGGAGGCCACCTCTTTGGCTATTTTTTACCTAATGCACTACAACACCCAGGAGGCTGAACTCAGCTTGGATTACAGCCCTCTCTTCCCAGGCTGACTTGAATGAGGCAAAATCTTCTGGAAATGCAAATGGGAAAATGAGAGCAGCTCTTCTCCCCTGCTGTCTGGGCAGCAGGTGTGCCCTTCCCCGCCACAGGAACGAAACAGTGAAATTCTGAAATAGAACAAAGCCCTTTCAGAGAAAAACATGTACCCGGAGCTGCAGCGTGAGCTGTGACAGACACACTGGAGTTCAACTGGGTCTGCTGGAGAGGAAGGTGCAGGTGTCAGGCTGGCACCAAAAACAAGAAGACAAGTAAACATGATGCCCAAGTCCTAGAAAAAATCATGGAAGCAAGAAAATGAATAAAATCCTGTATCAATGTTTCTAGGTAGATTTTTATCTCCTGTCTCCCTCTCTGCAAGTGCTCACATACCATGGGACCACCCCCATTTGCAAAAACACCAGCCAGGACCTCTGAGGAAAAGGGTTGCTCTGTTAGCAGTAATTCCATTTGAATTGTTGTCTTTCAAACACTGCATATACATTGGCTAATCATAGCTCTGATGGTAATTATTTATGCCTTTGCTTACCCCTGCTGTTCACAGTCACATTCTTCCCCTGGAAGTGGCTGTGCCAAACTTACCGTTGGATATGTCAAAGGCAGGCTGAGATTTTGCCTAAGACTCGTAGCAGTTACATATTTGCAAAAAAAAAAAAATCATATGACCTTTCTTCTAACACTGGAAGGATATGTAGAACTTCTAGTTGGTGTGAACACAGAATGATTTTAATTTCCTAGGAGACCTCTAAAGAGAAAACATACATCAGAATCCTGTTTGACTAAATAAAGGTAAGATCAAGAAAGTACTAGGCAAACCAGGCTTTATTTCTCACTGAAAATTACACAGGAAGAAAACAGCCACTACAGCCCTCTTTAAAGCCATTTAGTCACGTGGATCATGATGCATAAACAGAAAACCCATTTTCTGTCCTTTTGCAAATGCACTAATGGGGACTAAAAATACCAATCAAGACTAATAAAATGACACATAGTAAGTCTACCCCAGTGTATGAATATTAACATGCATTATAAAAGGCCAAAAATTATCATTATCTCACTGCTAGAAATGCAAAGGCTTCAACGGGGATTAGCAAAGGGATTTGCTTCACACTCACTAACACTCGGCCAGAAACAAAGCCGGGAGTGGATGCCACACCTCCACAGTCCTAAGGTCACCTCTTATCTGTTCAATCCCAACCGGCTCCCTTGCAGCTATTTTAACCTGAAGTTGCTTCAGCTAATGATTCTTTGTGGAGAGGGTCGGTCTGGTTGGGAGGGAGTGGGCTGAGGGCGCAGAGGGCGTGTGAGAAGTGGCCATTCCCAGCTCCCGCTCGGGGATTCCCAGTCGCAGGGCCCGCACAGGAACCTCCTGCACCAAACCCAAAGGGACCCAGCAGTGCCTGAGCGGGGCCTGCCGAGGTCGGAGCTGCGCTGCCCGGGCCCTGGCCGGCACAGAGCTGCCCCCGAGGCTGCAGGGCACCTCCCAACACCTTCCCGGCCAGGCCCGCGCAGGCCCCGCCGTGCCCGGCCCCCCCCGCGGCGGGAGGCGGAGCCGAGCCCAGCTGACACGGACGGAGGGCGGTGCTGCAGTGCGCGGAGTCGCCGATCGTCGCCGGAGCCCCGCGGCCGCAGCTCGCCGTGAGCGGGGGGCCTGGGGGAAGCGGGGACGGGGTGATGCGGCGGGGCGGGAGGCACAAGGCCGCCGCCATGTTCGGGAACCGGGGAGTGGAACGGGCGGGGGCGGGATTCGAACCCGGGGAGGGGCGGGGGTGAGACTCGAACCTGCGTCCCTGCGGACTCGAACCCGCGGGCCGCGGGGGGCACAGGGGCTCGCGGGACCCCCGGGGCGGCCGCGCGCTCCCCCCTCCGTGACCCCCCCGCCGCGCGCGCGGGGGGCCGGACGTGACTGGCTGCGTTCAATTTGTCACGCGGCCATTGGCTGGCGGGGGCGGGCGGCGCGTGACGTCAGCGCGCGGCGCGGCGCGGCCGGCGGCCATTTATAGGCGCGGAGCGGGCGCTGCGCAGCTGGAGCGAGCGGGCGGTATTGAGAACGCAGGCGGTCGTATCGCGGCCCATCCTCGCGGGAGAGCCGAGAAACCGCCCGCGGAGCCCCGATCCGCCTTCCCTGAGCGCCCCTTCGACCGCCGCTGAGCTTTTGTTTCCGTTCGCGCAGCGTCCGAGCGCCCCCGCCCAGCTTTGTTCTTCTCGCGGCCCCTGCGGGGAAGGCGCGGCCAAGATGGACCCTTGTCACACCGAGGAGACCGAGGGCGAGATCCCCGGCTTGGGTAAGGCCCAGCGACGGCGGGCGGGGGGAGGCGGAGTGGCGGGAGGGAACGGCGGGGAAGCGGTCGGGCTCTCGCGGTATCACCCGCCCGGGCCTGGTATCGCGAACGCCCGGTGATGGCGGGGGAGTCTGGCGGGGACAGGCCCGGCCGCGTGCGCCGCTCAATCCCCCTCCCCCCCCGCCGCGTGCGTCGTGCCGGGCGGGGCCGCGGGGCGGGGGGGGCTCTCCGGGGTCGTTGTCCCGCCTCCACCGCCGGTGCCGCGCCCGCGGATCCCTCCCTGTGCTGGGGGCGGTGGGGGGGGAGATCGCAAACGAGATAAGCGTAAATTACAGTTTATTACAGGTCTAACGTCCAGCCTTAAGTAACATAAATCCGGTGGAAGCGGCCACTCAGTAAAGCAGAAGTTGAAAGTAAAGGTTTCTGGACGCCATAACAGTCTCGTCTTAAAATGGTGAACCCGTGCCAGTTATTGCAAAACAACCTTGCTCAGCGCCTGCTATCTGTTTACTGGGTGTCAGCCTCTGACAACCGCTCAGCTCCCCCGCCGGGGGGGCCACTGAAGAAGCAATATGACTTTTAAATCTTTATTAAAACAGCAGAGAATTTACAGAAGAAAAACATTCTCAAAACATCCCATATTTGTTCGTTTTAGCTATACAAAAAATTCAGTCAAAACCCACACAGGTTAGATAAGGAAAAAAGAAACCCAAACCATATTTTTACACTTCAGTCTTACTTTAAAATAAGCTATACAGATAATGCATTTGTTTAAAGTAAATTTTTGAACATACAGATTGGTACGTGAACTTCAGGGACTCATTATTTGAATTAATTTTCGTCTTCTAAAGAAGTCAGGAAGGACTTGACCTGTCAGAACAAAAAGTATATGTATTACTTGGTGCATTAGAAACTACATTACCAGGCTTTTTGCTTTCTTTGGGAACAAATGGTATGTTACTACAGTTCTCCAGTGGTGGTTTGCCCCTACATGTTGAATTCATTATGTGAAATACTTGTGGCCTTTCAGAGGGGCAAGGTAAAAAATGGCACTTCTGAGTGTAATCTGTTTGAAACTGTCTAATCTAGTAATTTCTGGTTTCCATGAGAATATAATGACAAGTATTTCCACAACTGGTCATTGTGCTCCCCTCCCCAGTTTATTTAGAGCTGTTTAATTGAGGGAATGAGGCTTGGCTTAAAGGAGTCATTCTTAAGTAATCTCAAATTGATGACCTAGAACAAGATGGAGAGAATGGTTTATAGGGGTTTGCTAGGACAGCACTTCCTCGTGCCTTTAAGTATTAGGAGGAGGTTTGGGGGGTTTTTGAGTTGTTCGGGGGTTTTTTTTTGTTGCGTGGTTTGTTGTGTTGGTTTGGTTTTTTTGCTGTGGACTGGCCCCATAGCTCCAGCAGAATTTCTTCTGGCACTTACTTCCCAAGTCTTGCCTTTCCTTGGAACTGGTAAATACCATTTCAACTGAAATGACCTCTTTATTACCACCTTGTTTCCTCAAATGGTTGTTTACTCTCCTTTCTAAATCTGTTTGGAAGTTTCACTGTATATGTGATAAGTGCAGAAGAAAACCACATACAAACTCCCAATATTTGAATACTTACTTTATCGATCAGGTACTCCTGTTTAATTTTGTCATTCTTAAAATCTTCATTAACATCCAAAATTAGAATAGGAATCTCTTTAAGGTTCTCAAAATCAACTCTATTAAATGGAAAAACATAGTTCCAGTAAAAAATTGTTTAAAATACTCTGTATACAAGACCCCTGCTCTTCAGTTGCTTTCTGAGGGTGCAGCATTAGTCAGATTAGCACGTGCGCCTGAGATGTTAATGCTGATGCCCATAATTTAAGTATAAAGCCCAAGTCAAATTTGTCCTTGATTGCTCTTGTGTAACCACCATAACTTCCATATGTTTCACAAATCTGGACTCCTGGTGTCTATCTGTAGTGTATGAGTGGGGGGAAGGGGGGGGGAAGATAGATTTAACCATAATTTCCTTTATCTCATTCTTTTTGTCAATGGAATCAGTTACCAGGAACTGATTTTGTAAGATGGAGTATTTTTTTTAAATCTCACTTTTTCTGTGTCTCTCCCACCTAATCCATTTACCAAGATGCATTTTTAAAGCTTCCTTTCATGGGGATGATCTCTTTAACAGGTTAGAAGACTGGTATTTAAAATGTCTTGGACATAAGCAAGATAATTTTTGCTTCATTTTAGGAACAGGTGGGAGCAGTAGCTAGTCTTCTGAGTGTGGAAGGCATTTTTAAAACGCTGTAGGTATGCTGAGCAACATTCTAACTTGTGCTTGCAGACTAAAGTGTTCCTATTAAAAACACAGGAAGTGCTTACTTAAAATTTTGGAATGAGTATACAATGTAAACACTCAAAATTCCACCGTGAGTGCTGCCTTCTGTCTCCTGAGCATTTGGGTCATCCTATGTGGAACTTCAGCAAGTAGATGTAACTGATAATGTACTTTTCCTGGAATTGTAATGCTTCCCATTCAGTAGAACATTTGGGGCTCCTCTAGGGGAAAATCTAGAGACTGCTTTCGTGGTTAGAGATTCCTTAGATGGGAAAGCCAGTAAGAGTCAATAAGGAAGTTGGGGGAAGGTGTGCAGAGATCACTCAGTTGCTGATTAGGTTTCTTGTGTGTAAGAGGTCTGCCAAAAGCCTTTCTGATTATTGTTTAATTTGAAGTTAGGATTAATATTTAAACTTCATTGAAATATAGTCCTGTTAGTTTAAAGGTAGTTGGGGCCTTTTCTGCCCCTTACATTGCAACAGAAACTGCTTAATGAGAAATGGATGTGATTGGCCCCTGAACACCATTTTAACTGTCCTGTTCCTGTGTCCTTCCAATTAGCAAAATCCATATCCTTGCTGTAGTTACAACTATAAAGCTTCCTGGTTGAAGCTAATGCTTAACAAAGGTTTTAAATTAGATGAAGTTCTGTCTCTTGAAACTTGAAATGGGTCTAAAGATAAGTGTCCAACTGGCTGAGTGAAGCTAGACTTAAGCTAAACTCGATAAAACTAAGGTTTAAGGTAAGAAAGAGCCTTGCCCGCAAGTTCAAACTTGCTACAGAAAATGGGTTCCTACCTCATAGTCCTTTCATGAAGCCAGGTTTCATGTTTATAGTGGAGGTTTTCCAAATACTCAAGCTCAATTCCTTGCTCCTCTTCTCTTCCCCTCACCTGCAGCCTTTCCATGCATCTCTGGGGGGAAAAAAAAAAGTGTAAACTTGGTCATTAATCATTTTTTGTAGGTTAAATAAATGGATCAAGTGGTCCTTAACTCGCATGGACTAATGCTAGACATTAGTGAGCATTCATTTTAAATGCTTCGCTGAACATAAACGAGTTAAATCTAAGATAACCTTTTTGTACCTTCTTAAGCCTCTGGAAAATGACATTGGAACTGAAAAACCTTCATTTTTAGTGAGCATACCTGAGGTGTGGTTCTGAGGTAGATCATGCCATCCAGTTCTATATCAGATTGAAACTGATTCAAAAGCCATGTGTGCCAGTCCTGATAAATAGACCACTCTGTTTCATTAATGTTTCCAGACTCGAACAGGTTAGAAGCAAATATATATCTGCAATGAAAGACATCAGTCTTACGCCAGGAATGACAAAAGTGAACTACCAAAACACTTGCCATTAGAACAGAATGATGGTATTGAAAAAATGGCTGCCCTTAATCAAGCTTGCTCCCTGCAGATGTTAGTTTAAATATCAAGTGTTCCCCCAGCTCCATGTCTTTAAAGTTCTGGAGCTGTTCATATGAGTTCTTGTTGTGCTGTGAGAGTAATTACCTGTCGCTGTACACGGATCTCTCAAAAAATTGCACTGGATGTTCTGCTTCGTGTAGCTTGGCTGAGACAGGTTTTAATTGTGCTCTTACTCGGCTCAAGCAAGCGTAAGTCTGAAACGTGTAAGCCCATCTTGTGGGTTTGTCATACAGCATTTGAAGTAAGTTTCCTCCACTCTTCTGAGATGTTGAAAGTTCCTAGACGGCAAGAGAAAAAATTGATACGAACCTATTTGCAGGATCTTACTATCTTTTCTCAATCCAGAATTCTGGTATGTTTAAGTAAGAATTCATGCCCTTTTAAAAAATTTAAGAAAACGCTTAGGCATAGGATCTAAGAGACTTTTTTCCCTCAGGTGAGAGTGGTCTTCATGACAGTTTCCTTAAGTACCTTGTTTTGAGTTCCAGGTTTTAGTGTGACTTCTGGCGAGTAGGGGATGTGATTTGGAGTATACATTCAGTAGTATCTTTCCCTTAGAAATTGAGTGCCTGACCAGCTGGTATGATAGTGGGGATGACTCTGGCTGCTGCGGAGCAAGTACAGCTCGATTTTGGCATAGCTCTCTGGCGGTGAAACTCCCTGCAGTTTCTTCCAGCCCCAATCCCGCTCACCTACCTCATACTCATCCTTGCCTGTCTGGATGTTGCACCACTTGGCGATGGGCTCGGGAATGATCTCCCACTCATCGCTGTGTTTCTCCAGCAGCCTGACAAACGTTGACTTCCCTGCGGCTGCGAAAGATTTGAGTAGTTCACTAAGTGGTTGTATGGGTAGATTGCATTGGACTGATGGACACGGGGCAGTTGTGAGGGTTGTTAGGGGCTGTCGGGGCAATGTTGAGGCGCGGGGTCGGCCGGGTATGCCGTGGAGCGAACGGCTCTAATCTGCCGCGCCAGAGGGCCCGCGCGCGGCCCGGCCGGCCGATAAGGGCGGCCGAGGCGCAGCCGACATTTTAGGAGCTGCGGCGACGGGCGGAGCTCGCGGGGGGGGGGGGGCGCGGGGGAGCGGCCGCGCAGGCGCCGGGACTTAGCGCGGGCGGGATCGAACGGGCTCTGCAGCCCGGGACGAACCGGGTGTCCGTGCCCCTGAGCCCGTCCTGCGCCTCGCTGTGACTGGCGGGCACCCGGCCCACGGGGCTCCCCACCCTCCCCGGCCGTGCGCTGGGTTCGGGTCTCGGCGCGGCGCTCCCTCCAGAGCGCCCCGCCGCCCGCAGAGGCGAGTGTACAAGTCCCGCAGCCGCTCCTTTCTCTCCCAGTCTCCCCCGCCATCCCAGCCCCTCGGCGTGCTCCTAGCCTGAGCCCCGCGTCCTCGGCCCTCCACCCCACCCCTCCCGAGCCCCCTCCTATGCCGCCGAGCTCACCGATGTTCCCCTCGATGGAAACCTTCATGAGGCGCTTCTGGAAGCTGGATTCGAGGGAGCTGGCTGGGCTCTGGCATTGCCTCTTGGCAGGGGTGGACATGGCTGCGCCGAGCGGGAACTGAAAGGGTTCCCAGCTGCTCCAGCGCACTTTAAGCGTCCCGCCAGCCGGTGGGCGGGATGGCCACTTCCCGCCAGTCCTCTCCGGGAAGAGGCGGAGGCGCTGCCTCCAGATCCTGCCGCCGCCGTGTTTTAAAATGGGCGTTCGGCAGCTGAAATGGAGAAGAGTGCTTTGTGCAGGAAGTGGCTGTAACACGGTTCCACTTAATGATTTCATTTGCATTACTGTAAACGGGTTCGCCGTCTTGTTTTGATTTACAGACGTAGACTTGAGCATGCGCGTTAAAAATAAAAAATTTGTCAAAATGCATCCAGCTATGGGGGTGGGGTAGTTGTTAGTCGACCGGAACACTTCAAACAGTTACAGGAGAGATGAGGCCGTAGGGATTTGCAGTCTGTTTTGGTACTGACTGGAGAAGAAATACTCATGGATGAAGTGTTCATCCAGAGACTGCTCAGAGCAGCTTCTGGACTTTATATATCTGTGTCAGGGGCTTTATGGAGCCTGCTTAAGTCTGGGTATAGGTCCTCGATCAGATATCTGCATAGGCAAGCTGAAACATTAGCTGCTTATTTCCAGGGGAAAGGGGATGGAGAATTCTTAGATGATGAGTTATTCCAGTTTCCTCTGTAATAACGAGATTCAGGGTGAAATCTAGCTAGGTCTGGTGTGTTTGGAGGAAATGGGAGGGAATTAACTTTTCCTTTCTTTTATGATAATTGTGACCCATTGTCTCTTCTTTCCCCATCTCCTCCAAACACACCAGGCTTCAGTGACCGAAGCGAGCAGATTGTTTCACGTGGGGTAGCGTCAGCATTTGAAGCTGGTAAGTGCTAGTTCCCACACACTCTGTGTGCAGCCAGACCGCTCCGCTGTCCGCGCCACGCGCGAATCGGGACGGGCTCGGGGCGGGGGCGGCAGCGCGCGGGGCATGCGCAGTGCGGCGAGCGGCGCCCAGGGCGCGCGGGGCCGGGGCTTTGTTCGGCGC
>WBMZ01001167.1:0-22961 GCA_013400975.1 Atrichornis clamosus
GGGTGCGGTGCCGGCTGCCATTGGCTGCGGCGGGCTGATGTCACGGGCTGGTGTCCCTTAAAAGCTGCGCGGCGCCTAACGGGCTGGGACACGGGCTGGGACACGGGCGGACGGGACGGGACGGGAGCGGAGCGGCCCCAGGTGCTCCCAGCCGGGAGCGTCCCCGCACCTGCCGTCCCGTATGCGCGGCTCCCAGCGCAGCGCTGCGGCCGCCGAGCCCTGAGCAAAGCCGAGCCCCCCCTCGCCGCCCCCGGGGGCTGCCGGCGGGGCCATGGCCGTGGCCGGGACCGAGCTGCCCGGCGGCAACGCCAGCGCCAACCAGAGCGCCGCCGACCCCACGCTGTCGCGGGACGTGTGGATGGTGGGCATGGGCATCCTGATGTCGGTGATCGTGCTGGCCATCGTCTTCGGCAACGTGCTGGTGATCACTGCCATCGCCCGCTTCCAGCGCCTGCAGACCGTCACCAACTACTTCATCACCTCGCTGGCCTGCGCCGACCTGGTGATGGGGCTGGCCGTGGTGCCCTTCGGGGCCTGCCACATCATCATGGAGATGTGGAAGTTCGGGAACTTCTGGTGCGAGTTCTGGACCTCTTTGGACGTGCTCTGCGTCACGGCCAGCATCGAGACCCTCTGCGTCATCGCCGTGGACCGGTACTTCGCCATCACCTCCCCTTTCAAGTACCAGAGCCTGCTGACAAAGAGCAAGGCACGCGTGGTCATCCTCGTCGTGTGGGTGGTCTCAGCCCTCACCTCCTTCTTGCCCATCCAGATGCACTGGTACCGGGCAGACCATGAGGAGGCCACCCAGTGCTACGAGAAGGACACGTGTTGTGACTTTTTCACCAACCAAGCCTACGCCATCGCCTCCTCCATCATCTCCTTCTACCTGCCGCTCGTCGTCATGGTGTTCGTGTACGCCAGGGTCTTCCAGGTGGCCAAGAAGCAGCTGCAAAAGATAGACAGGAGCGAGGGGAGGTTCCACACCCAGAACAAGGAGCAGGAGCAGAAAGGGGGGGCTGGACACCGCCGCTCCTCCAAGTTCTTCTTGAAGGAGCACAAGGCCCTCAAGACGCTGGGCATCATCATGGGCACCTTCACGCTGTGCTGGCTGCCCTTCTTCATCGTCAACATCGTGCACGTCATCCAGGACAACATCATTCCCAAGTACGTGTACATCCTCTTGAACTGGCTTGGCTATGTCAACTCTGCCTTCAACCCTTTGATCTACTGCCGGAGCCCGGACTTCAGGTACGCCTTCCAGGAGCTGCTGTGCCTGCGCAGGTCCGCCCTGAAGATGTACGCGAACGGCTACTCCAACAGCAACGGCAAGAGCGACTACAACGAGGAGGACAACGGCTACCCCCTGGCATCGGATAAAACCTGCGACTTGCTCTGCGAAGAGGGCTCCTTCCCTCGCCCCGAGGACTTTTTGCACGGCAAAGGTACTGTGCCCAGCGGGTAGGGTGCTGGGGGCTCGTCCGCAGGAGATTTTCTAATGAAAATCCACTCCCCTTTAATAAGGATAGTGATCCTCTTCTAGAGTGCACCTAAAATGTACTGGCTGCAAGAAACCCCAAACTCCAAACTTTCTGCAAACGGGGGCTGGCCCCGAGCAGGGTGGGTGGGCTGCTGGCAGCCCCCCTGATTAGGGGCGCGACCGGGGGTCCCTTGAGCGGGCTGGGGGGAATATGAGGCTGTGCAGAATGCACTTCCCCGGAGGGACTTCCTGGCCCTGGTCGGAACTGAACTACCTCATGACCTTGCTGGGAGCAGCCGGCGGCTGCCGCGGGAGCGGGGCTGGGGCTGGACCCCCCCGCGCCGCTGGCAGCCCCGCCGCGGAGCCGGGCACCCCGCGGGACTGCTCCCGGTCCCCTTCTCATAACCCAGTCGGTGGCCGTGGGAGCCCTCCCCGGCCAGGAGGGCACCTGGGGCGGGGGTGCCAGTGTTGTCCAGCCCGGGGAGCTGCGCGGAGATGACACTCTGCGACAAAACCGCGGGGCAGGGATGCGGGGCTGGGAGCGGGGCTGAACCCGGCTCGGCAGGGCTGGGTCGGGGCTGCGGCTGCGGCCGGCACTGGAACAGTTTGATCAACGCCCAGAAACTGCGAATGTTTTTGTGGTTTGTTTTTTTGGTGTTGGTTTGGGTTTTTTTTTTCTTGGGTTTTGTTTTGTTTTGTTTTGTTTTTTTGCCAAGTGCTATAGGACTTTCTCCAGAAACAATAATAATAGAAATAAATGGACTGTTTGCCTAGAATGTGAGCGTGTGACTGTGGGGCTCGGGAATGTGGCACTGGGAAGTCGGGTGACAGGCTGCTACAATCACAGCCCATCGCTTCGCATCCAACCGAAAGCTTTTAAAGCGCCCGGTTTGTTTAACTGCAAGTCTCAGGTGACGGCGAGCCCGAGGAGGTGGGAGGGGAGGAGGGATTTTTTGTTTTCCGTGGCATCTTGGAAGAGCAGCTCGGGCGGTGGGACGGCTGCAGGTCGGTCGGGTTGGTTGTGGGGTTTTTTCCCCCTCGTGTGCCGGGTTCTGCCCGGTGTCCCCGGGCTGCCGAGCTGGCAGACACGGGCGGGCAGTGTGGGCTGTGGGACAGCACGGGGCTGGCGCTCTGGGAGTCCCTGGATGGAGGGGAGCAGCGATTTGGGCTAGGGAGCTGCACCCGTGCGACAGGCTGGACCTGCGGGCCGGGAGGATGCGCAAGTGCGGGGTTCTTTCAGAAATAATCGGGAGAGGTGCGGGGAAATGCTGCTCCCGGGATCTCTCGGCGCTCCGTGGTGTCCCGGGGGATGCTCGGGCAGCGCCGGTGCGCGGGTGCCCCGCACCACGGGGGTGTTGGGGGCGGTGGCGCTCGGGCCGTGCCGTGGTCAGCGCGTGGGTCTGGGGGTCGCTGCGTCCCCGGCAGAGGTGGCTTTGGGTGGTGGGTGACCAGCCCGGAGCTGAGTCCCAGAGGGATGGTCCCTCCGCAAGCAAAAGGAGGCAGAGGGGCTTTGGGGCAGCGCCGGGCGCCGTCCTGGAGAGGCCGGAGGCTGGGATGGGGGTGGAGCGGGGTTTCTGGTTACCGTCACCCCTCGGCAGTCCCCGTGTGGCCTTGGCTCCCTTGGCTGCTCTGGGAAGGACTCGCCCCGAGCGCTGGTGCCGGCAGGGGCAGCCCCGGGGAGCGCTGGAAAGCAGGGGCAGGGGGCAGCGGGGTGTGATTGCTGCCGCTGAAGGTGTGGGGACAAACTCCTCGAGCTCTCATGGTAAAACCCAAGGGTCTGGGAACTCCTGGTGCTCCCTTTTTCCTATCCCAAAGTGGTCCTGATCCTACTTGAAAAGGGTGCTGGGAAGGAGGAACAGCTGTAAGAGCCCTTTTCTCCTCTGGCCCTGTGTGAGACTCAGCTCCACTCGTCACCTCGGCAGCTCAGCACTACAGCAGAGCAGGGAATGTGGCTGAGAACCCTTCCTTCCCGCCTCTGTCTGCCTGTGCCCTCACCCGCTGCCTCGGGGGGATGTCAGCAGCGCCCCAAGTCCTTGGAGTGGGAGCCTCCCGGGCAAAGGAAGGGTGTGATGGCACGGGGTGGGGTGAGAGGCCCCAGGTCAGCCCCTCAGATAAACATTAACAGGCTGCTGAGCAGGGGAGACCCCCGCGGGGCAGGAGCAGGACTGGCTGTCAGGTGCTGTTTGCTTCCTGTTGCACAAGGACTGAGAGGTGAGAGGTGTGGAGCTGGTGTAGTGCACACTCCGTGTAGGTACTCACTCCGTGTAGGTACTCACACTGGGGCTGGAGATGCAATTTAGTTCAGTGCAGGCTGTGATTATAAAATAGCATTCAGGGGAAATGAGAATTAACCTCTTGATTGTAGAGATCAATATCTCCTGCATTTTCTATCTCCTGCATTTTGAATCTTGCCAGTCACTTCTATTTTGCAATGCCCTGTGGGTTTGCAGGTAGCAAGGGCACAGAAGGAGGAGGGGTCCCACAGTGAGGAGGGGTCAGACCAGCCCCCAGCAGGCTCAGCAGCCAAACTCTCACCAGCTTTGGGGCAGGACCCTCTGGCACAGAGAATTCCCATGTGCACATCTCTGTTGTGATCTGTATTTTCACTATTATTCATTATTTGCATTTCAGGGGCACACGTGGTGGACCACGACTTTGTTGTCCAAATAATTGCTCTCTTTTTTTGGCTGCCTCTTCATACTTCAAATATTGTGGCTGTGTGTAGCCAAAGCTGAGAGATGAGCAAGTGACTAATTGCAGAACTGCTCCAGCATCCAGAGCACGTGGATGTGGAAGGGACAGGGAATGCTGGGCTGTTTGCACTGGGCAGTTGACCTCAGCTCAGCTGCAGTGTCAGGAAACCTCAGGCTTGCAGTGGAGCCTGGGTGTTGGAGAACTGATTTCTTTCCTCTAAAGCAACATTAGCAAAACCGGTGAAATATAAACTCTGCAGATCTGGAGCAGCTGGAATCAAAAGAGAGAAATATTGGAGGAAAAGATTTTATGGTACCACCAAAGCCCAACCTGAGAAACCTTTTCTGTTCCTTGGTTGGAGAAGAAAAACTTTGGCCTGTTAAAATATTTCATATTTAAAAGATAGTTTTATAGACACATGCTAGGCATTAAAAAATGGACCATTGAGACCAGGAGTCGCTGTTCAAATTGGATTTTAGGGTACTTAGAATTTTACACTAGCAGAGGGTCAGCTGAGGTTAAATACATCTGATAAAACACACCGTGGTGACTTCATTTGAGGAGAGAATCAGTGACAAATATTACATTTTTATTGCAAACAGTGGAGGCTCATGCACAGGCCGTGCTGCTGGCTTGCACCTCATGCCACAAAGGTGGGGACACAGGGGGTGTGACCCCCGGGTGTTGGTGTGTGCAGCCAGCTGGAGCTGGCCCCTACGGTCACTGCTTTCAGCCACTTTGGCCAAAGAGATTGTTTTTGTTTTTAAAGTCTTAGTGGAGATGAACGTTACAAACAGAGCTTTTGTGTTGTTACCAAATACTGCCCTCGCTGTGGGTCCTGCTTGGGACTGGGGCAGCTGCAGTTGCCACATCAGGAGCTGTCTTTGCTTGATCCTCCAGAACAGCCAGAGCTCTGGAAGCTGCCGAGTTACGCTAATCCTTTGCCTCTTGGGAGCATTCCTGGACAGCTTTGGATTTCTGGGTAGCCAGGCCTGGAAATGCTGCTTGCTCTGGCACTGGGGAGATGTGGAAGTGCACGGGGAGCTTGCAGAGGGAGCGGGGTCTGAGTGCAGATCCCCACCTGGAAGTGTGGCTCCAGCATCTCTTGAGGCCTGGCTGTTCCCACAGCGCCTCATATCCCGAGTTGTTCAGCAATTCCCGATGTTCAGCAGTTCCGTGGGTGCACCTTGCAGTGCCGTGGGGTGTCAGGGCTGTGACACCCTGAGGCCCACACCTTGCAGCCTCCCCTGGGGTCCAGCTGAAGGCGAGGCCCCAGCCTGAGCACAGCGGGTCCAGCAGAGAGGCAGGGAAGAGCCTTCAGTTGCTAAATGCACCCAAAGGTTTGAAAATAGGCCAGGGATTAGGAGTGTGGAAAGGAGAGCGGAGGTGTGAGCCGCACACAGCGTGCCCTTCTCCAGCTCTCCCACGTCACAGCTGCTGGGCTTTGAAAGGGCCTCTCTGGGTGTTTATTTACTATAAAGGACCTGGTTTTGCCATCCCAGGGAGGTACTGCCAGGCTGGCTGGCAGTAAACAGCAGGCTGCACTCTGTCACCTCCCAGCATCTCTTGCACTTCTGGTGTAGAATCCTAAACTCTTTTAGGTTGGAAGTGACCCTGAAGGTCGAGTCCAGCTGTTAACCCAGCATTCCCATTGATCCAGTCTGTCCAGCTCCCTCTGCAGAACTTTCCTACCCTCCAGCAGATCAACACTCCCCTCCAATTTAGTGTCATCTGTGAACTGACTGAGGGTGCACTCGATTCCTCGGCCAAATCATTGATAAAGATATTAAACAGGACCCAGAACTGAGCCCAGGGAAACACCACTGTGACAGGCCACCAGCTGGATTTAATCCATCCCCCACCCCTCTCTGGGCCCAGCCATCCACTCAGGCTTTAACCCAGTGAAGAATGGACCCATCCAAGTCAAAGGAATCCAGTTTCTCCTGGAGAATGCTGTGGGAAATGGTGTCAAAATCTTAATTAAAGTCCAGTAAACATCATCCACAGCCTTTTCCTCATCCACTAAGTGGATCAACTTGTCACAGGAGACCAGGTCCCTGTTTTCCAGCTCGGGGGGATGGATTCCTGGAGGACAACTGTTCTTACTGTTAAAGACTGAGACCAAGAAGGCTTTAAGTCCCTCAACCTCTCCCTGATCCTTTGTCACTGTGTTTCCCCAACAAAGGATGGAGATTATCCTCAGCTCTCCTTCTGTTGCTGATGTATTATAGAAACATTTTTTAATTGTCCTTTATGCAGCAGCCAGATGAAATTCTAGTTGGGCTTTGGTCCTTCTGACTTTTCTCCCTGCATCACCTCACAACATCCTCGTGGTCCTCCTGAGTTGCCTGTCCCTTTTTTCCCTAAATTCCAGACAAAACTCTCTGTTCTGCTGGGCTTGTTTTCCTCCCTGCTGGCTTGTCCAGCACATGGGGACAGGCTGCTCCTGCACCTTTAATTACAGCTCCTGCTGCCAGGAGTCTCAAACACCCCCAGACTGAGGGAAGGGCTGTGTCCCTCCCTTTGCCAGATCTCTGCCTGCGAGTGTTTATTTTCACTGGGTGATGAATCCATTTCCCAAGGAGAGGGGTTTATGAGCACGTTCATTCCTCTGGCAGGAGGGAGGATGGCCTGTCTTGTGCATTCCCTTCTCTGCTCTCCGTCAAAGTGCCACCCTAAAAGCAGCAGGGAAACAAAGGTCTCCCGACATCCGAGGCAGTGTCTGGCTGTGTCCCTGGGCTGTGGGGATGGAAGGAGGACCCAGGGGAGGTGCTGCTGGTCTTCTCGCAGTGTTAGCCCAGTGTTCCCCTCCCCAGCTGCCTGTGCAGAGGCATCCAGGCCTGGTGAAGCACCTTGGCTGCCCCACACTGTTTGCTGTGAGAACAGGATCGGCGCCTGCAATGTGAGCGGTACCCGGAGCGGTTCTGCAGGTTCAGGAGAGCAAAGGCTGTTGTGAAAAGCTGTCCTGGCCTTGGCTGTCGTTCTCAGCAGACAGGCAGCGTGACTCCAGGCTCCCTGAGATGAGTGTTTTGCAGGTTTGAGGTTCCTTTCATCGCTGTTTTTACAGTGAGTTGGTTTCTCAGGCCCTCACTAGGACTACCTTGGCATCTCCTCCCTGTGCAACAGCCTCATCCAGGGTGAAAACTTGGCTCTGTCTGACACTGGAACCCAGCAGCCCCAGCGTTTCTCCATCCCCCTTGTTCTACTTTGATTGGAGCTATTTTGAAAGCAAACATTAGCACTGATCTCTCTTCCTGGGGGCAAAGAGAACATTTTGCAATGAACACACAGCCCTGGCTGCGAGGATGCTGTCATTTGGCAGCTGGGGAAGCTGCACCCTCTTATCAACACATTTCTGTGGGTGCCCGGCTGCACCCACGGGAAGCTGTCGGTGCTTTTTGTCCTCTTCCAGAATAGGGCAGGAATATTCCACCAGTCTTGGGAGGTGCACTACAGCTGATCCTACAGCTGGTGGCACGGGCAGACCCCGTGGAACAGCCCCTCCCTGTTGTACCATCGGCCAAAGGACTGAGGCTGGTATTTGCCTGGCACAAACAAAGCACAGCCAGCTCAGCTGGGAGCACAGTCACTGCCCTGGGTCTAGACGGAGCTGGAAACTGGAATTTAAAACAACTTGGAAGGAGGTTCTCTCTCCTGGAGTGTTGCAAGAGCAGGACACAACCCTGATCCCTCTGGATTTGGTGGCATGTGTCTGCTGGAGTTGCTGTGTAAGGGTGCTGAATCAGGCACACTATTTAAGGGGGCACAGAGGTTTTTTAAACTTTCTCCATCACGATGAAAGTGGATTTGCTGCTTCTCCATGCATGTAATTTCAGCGTTCCCGTTGCCTCACTCTGGCAGGAGCAGACAACTGAATTTCTGTGCAATATTCCCAGTGCCAGTGGGAGTGGGTTGGGAAGTATTTACTTGTTTACTGTCCTTGGTAAGGTCATTTTTACACAAGGGCATATATAGATATATGTATATGTGTGTGTATATAGATCCATGATCTATATGCAGCATTATGTAGGCCTGTACATAAATAAGGAAATGCAAAGGTTTTGCTGTGCTCCATGCAGAGATGAAGATCTGTATGTTCAAAACTTGGAGTATTTATTGCAGGTCCTATTGACTGATGTCGTGTTTAAATAAAGAGTATTTATGGTATTTATGCCTGTAGTCAAGTGTCCTTGCTTAAAGCCATTTCTCCCATACTTTCCAAGGCTTTTCCAGTGAATCCCTCAGGGCTCATGAAGGAAAACCAACACCTCAAGAGGCGGGTGCTGGCAGGGAGGCAACGCAGGGTGGACAAGAGCGCCATAAATTTATCCAGTGCTTCGAGCCCTGGGAATGGGGAGGGCGCTGTGGCAGCTTGAAAGGGCTTCTCCGGTTTTCCCCTCTTCCACCAGGATCTGGAGACGGGGCTTTAAAGCTCCACCCGCTCCTCTGCCTGTTTGCACCGGCAGCAGTGGCAGTGCGGGATGGCTCCTGTGCTCCCAGGGCAGCACCGCCAGCACGGACCGGTACAGCTCGGGGGGATGGAATCCTCTGCTGGGGTCACCAGTGCCAGTGTTCCCCGGGACTGGGAGGAAACTGCAGCTTCCCCGGCTGTGCTGGTTTGGAGCTTGGGCTGGCAGCAGGGGGTGGAGTGACTTTCCCTGCAGGAACAGGGTGACAGTGTGGGAGGGCGCTGCTGGCTGTCCCAGGCTTATCCCTTAGTCAGGACTGGAAAAGCTCATGGGGGTGTTTCTTTGGAAAAGTATCCCAGCCTCCTGGCCTGTTCTCTGCTTCCTCTTGCCCGGCCCTGTTGTCCTGGTGTTCTCCTTGCTCTTGGGGGTGAGGAAAGAACTTGGGTGATGCAGAGCAGGATCCCAGCCCAGCACGTTGCAATGACAAGAGTTTTCAGTTCTTTATGCCTCCTAAGACCACAATGAAAGCCTTGGCAGCACAGGCCAGCATGTGCCCTGCACATTTGGAGGCTTCTCCTTTCCAGAAACAACAGCAGGGAATTGTTGTGCAGCTTGGGCAGGGGCTTACAATGCCCAAATTGTAATAATTGATGTGTTTGTGCGTTCAAGGGATGGAGAGTCCCAGCTGGAATACAAGCCATTGCTGACTGCAGGAATCAAAAATCAGTCAGGCTGCCGGCATCTTCACCACTCCTGTTAAAACAGGACATTCCTCTCAGAGAATATTTCCCATCCCATCCTGGAAAGGTGATTGGTCTCAAGAGATGCTTGGAGCCCGGTCCCTGCTTCCCAGCACATGTGGTGATTGCCCTGAGGCTCCCAGCAGCCTCTCCTGGCTCTGGTGCTCCAGGGATGCCAAAGGAAAGGCTTTAGGGAGCCACAGTGGCCACGGGCAGAGCAGCCCGTGGGCTCACAGACACAATTCCCTGCAGGTGTAGGCACAGAAGCCACAGGGAGAGGGTTCCCCAGCCCCAAAATCAGTCCCCTCGGTGGCTCAGGGAGGTTCAGGCTCCACCACTGAGCTCTGCAGCCTCAGCCCAGCCCTGAGAAATGCATAAACAGCAAATGGCCTCTGGGAAGCCCCTGCCAAGTCCTTTTTCCCTCATGTAAATATTTTTTCCTCTTAAGTGTATGGGAGTGTGAAAAACCTCTCCTGAATCTCTTTTTTTTCTCTCTGGCTGAAGGAAATGCATGTTCATCCCTGAGTGGGAACAGCCTCATCTTGATATTTTGTGGCTGAAGCAAGAACCACACTGCTGAAAACATTTCTTCTCACCCCCAAAGCCACACTGGAATCAGATTAAATGGTGCCTGTCAGGACACGACTTCCTCAGTGGCTGTGGGATGGAGGTCCCATGGGATGCAGTGTGTGGACAGCACACTGCTGAGGCAGCCTCGAGGGAGGCTTCAGAATCAGTGCAAAATATCCCTGGGATTACAGGATTCCAAAGCCTGAAAGTCCCATCCTGTTGTGTTGGACACGTGAGTGGAAGTGTGTGGCAGTTTGTGCTGAGAAGAAATGGAGCCCTAGATAAGCTTCTTGCTGCGTGGCTCTGAAAGCACAGGGCTCAGTGGGAGTTGTGCTGACTTTCCACTGCACCCTTGGTACTGAAAGGAAGTGTGTCTGCACACGGCAGAGCTGGTGGAAGCCCCAAAATACCAGTGTGCAGGGGAGCAGGGCCGGGGAGCTGGGTGGGGTCAGCGGGGGATCTGTTCTCCCTGCTCAGATGTTCCCTCGCGCTCCCCTCACCCGGCAGGCTTGGGAAAGGCTGGGATCAGGCTGTCACGCCTCTTGTCCAGCCCTCTGCCAGAGGCCACAGCTGAGCTCTGTGCCTCAGGAGCTGCTGGTGGTTTCTGGGAGGAAAATGTCAGCACCGTGGGCAGCCCTGAGTGGGAGAACGATGCTGAGATAAACCTGGCTCAGCCTGGGCCGGTGGCGAGGCCTCACCACAACCCAAACACTGCTCTGAACTCTGCCTCGACACCAGTGTGGCTCAGCACATGACCTCCTTTCACAGAGACAAGGCAGGCTCATCAGCAGGGGTTCGGAGCTGCTGGGTGTGGAGGGAGGCACCAACAGCTTTGTGGACAAAATCACTCTGGCACAGCAGCTGAGGCAAAGGGGAACTGCAGGAAGGAGAGGAAAAAGGGAGAGCAGAACCACAGAAAAACAGTTTGTGACTCAGAACAAGAAGGCCATTCCTCGGTGACTGCACAGCATGATTCGCACAACTTATTTAAAGCTGACTCTGTGGTTCCCTGTCCCTCTGGGGCTCCCTGCTGCAGAGAAAGACCCTTCCTAAAAGGGGATCCTCGGGCTGCCTATTTATAGCATGGAAACTGCTCCAGGAGAGTCATCCAGCCTTGAATGAACACCTCCCCAGCAGCACAGGGATGTACAGGCTGTTCCCCTGCAGCCCCAGCCCCTCCTGCTGACATTTGTGAGACTGCAAGGAACAGTCAGCATCTCCCTGGAGCCAGAGGTGGTGACACGGGAGGTGGTGACACGGGAGGTGGTGACACAGAGGCTGGCAGGGACAGCAGGAGGCAGGGACAGGGACAGGGTGCTCCAGCTGGGCTGCGCTGCCCCTTCCTTGGAAGTGTGGGAGAGAGACGAGTGGTGGGAAGCGAGGGGTGCGTGCTGTTCCCAAAAGGAAAGGTCAGTGTGCAGGGCTGGCTGTGAGGAGCCTCCCAGGCAGAGCCAGCAGGGCTGGGACTGTGATTTCTAGGCAGGCCTTGGGGATGTTGGCCAGAAGGGGCAGAAATTGTGGCCAGGAGAGGCAGAAATGAGTTGAGGATGGGGGAAAGGTTTGTGGTTTGACATAAAGCGTGGGGCTCTGCAGAAGTGCTGGCGAGGGGCATGATGCACAATTCCTGCAGTCTGGAATGCCCCCCGGACCTCAGAGGGACCCAGGATGGGGTGCTGGCATTGCCTCTGCTCAGTTTGGTCCAGGCTGGGCTGGCTCCAGCCCTCTGTGCCAGGGGCAAACCTCTGCAGAGCCCCACACTCGGCCTCACTCCTTTGGCTCGGGGGGAGGACTTCAGTTTGCTGCAGTCAGATGGCCCAGATTTGGGAATTTTCCTTTCCCCTTTGATTTACAAAGCCGAAGGCTTGTAATAAAGTCTGAGTGAATGCAGGGACGTTTTCTTTCTCTCTAAGAATTCCCTCTAACGCTCAAAACTTTGGAGGAAAAAGATAAAGGTAAATCTGGACAGGGCCGACTCTTTTAGTACAGGAACCAAATAAGGGAGGCAAAATGAAACAGAGCCCAAGGAGAGTGTAAAAAGGTGAAGAAACAATTAGACATGAGAAATTGGTCCTAGGAGGGACAATGACTCAAGCACCAGCAGGAAACTCGAGAGGTTGGATCCCATGAAAAAGGAGGGAGTGCTCCTCACTCCAGCATCACCCACAGGATCAGACTGTCCTGTGCCTCGGTTTGGGGTGGAGGTGGCCCTAATTCCAACCTTGATTTCTCTCTCCTGTCTCCCCTTCCAGTGGGTGTAAATTCAGTGATGAGGAGACCCAAAGCTGACCCGGGGTCACCCAGCCCTGAATTTTTTAAAGAAAGAGCTCCTATGGATGGGATGAAATGCTTGTGAGAATCTCTCAAAATGCCACAAATCAAGCAGCCAAGCAGAGTCCCTGCCCAATGGGCTGTTTCTTGAATAAAACCCACAGCTGGGGAGAGCAGTGTCTTGATTTGGAAACTGGGGCAGACAAGTTTTCTCAGTGCCTGTTTGTCCCCTGACTGGGTTTTAACTTCTCATGTCACAAGTGCTGAAAGAATCAGGAGGTGGCTCAGAAAAGCATTTTTTAACGTGTTTTCTACTAGGAACCCTCACATCTTCCAGTGATGGACAGCCAGTGAAGAAAGCCTGGTATCCATTTCCAAAAATATGCTGTCTACCTTAATATACCATCTTTATTTCCCTTATCCCCTTCTGGAGCTGGGGCATTTGAGTCCTACCACCTGGCTCTTTCCTGGAGCATCTTTGTCCTCCTTTTCCTTGCAGAAGCCACAAAGACAAGCCACGTGGAAAGTCCCTCCCCATCCTTGGTGCAGGACAGGATTCTACGAAGCAATAATTCCTGGTTTCCTCGGAGCTCCCCCAGGCTCCTCCCTGGAGCTTTGCGTGGAGGATGGAAGGAGCAGTAAATGTGGTTCTTTCTCAGAGCTGCTCTGCTGCCTGCCGAGGCAGGGCTGGGAGGGTGTGGAGCAGGCATTCCTGCCTGGCTCTGGGGTGAGTGTGTGACAGGTATGGGGACACGGCAGGACAGCCGGCCTGTCCCCTGCCTGGAGATGGCCTCGGGGATCAGCAGGTGCGGGTGGGGAATCACGGAATCACTCAACCATTTGGGCTGGGAAAGACCTCGAGTCCAACCTTTGGCCGATCGTCACTTTGTCAATTAAAAGTGTTGAAGGGGAAATGGGATTTTCCCAGTGGAAGAGCCGTGGGCAGGGGTTGGGTACCTGGGATGCTGCTTGGTTTGGCCTCAGCGCCGCTCCCAGAAGTTTTGCTCCTAGTTTGCTCTTTATTTATGATCCTGGAGTGTCTCCATGATGCCCCCCAGGAGCTGTGGTTTGTTTGGAAGGGACAGCTCAGCGTTGTCACCTCTCCTGCGGTGTCCATCACACTTGTCCCCATGTGAACAGGGCTGTGGCCAGGCTTTTTCCAGTGGGAACACGAGCATGTCCTGTGTGGCTTTGTGGCTGCTGTCAGCACCACTTTGCTGAGGTGGTTTTGCCATGGGCAGCCCCAGAGGACGTGTGGGGGGACCCAGACTTCCCGTGGGAAGGTGGGACCCCACGGGGTGGGGACCAGGGCAGGACTGGGGCTGTATTAGGGATGCAATCATGGCCCAAACTGACCAGGAGTTGCCTTGCTGTGGAAGGCACCCTTGGAGACACACGGAAATATCCCTAAATGTCCAGTGTCCGTGTCCATCCCTGAAAAGCCTGGGTTGTGGAGTCCCTGCGTGGGGACTGTGCTGTTACTGAAACACACGGGGCTTGGTAGTGCCCAAATGTCCCTTCAGGCTTCGCCCGGAATTCCTCGAGAACTGAGTCCTGTCTGAAGCACAGAGGCGCTCGCGGGGTGGCAGGAGGGAAGAAACACAGCGTGGGGGTGTCACCCTGGGCTGCAGGGACGAACACAGCGTGGGGGTGTCACCCTGGCGTGCAGGGACGAACATCAGCCACACAGGGCCCGGATTAGAAGCAGAGGCTGTGCTGTGGTGACTCACCCCGGTGCCACCTGCCACTGCAGCCTGCCAGGGCCACGGCCCCTGCCAGGGCAGCGTCCCTGCACACCGTGCCCGGGAGCTGGGGCAATATTTGCTTCGCAACTGCCACTCGTTGTCCTTCCCTGGCTTCTGCAGCAGGAATCTGAAGCCCAGCCCCGTGCAGGCCCACCTAAGGATGAAATCTTTCTGTTGCTTTGCCAGTTTTGGGGATGTCTGGCAGAGAACTGCCGCGAGATCATTCAGCCTCAGCACAGAGGAGATGAGGCACCAGGGCTAGAGCCCAGAATAAGATGCAATCCTTTGCTCCAAGAGGGCAACCCTTGCCTAGCAGTAGTAGAAAGCCATTTTGTCTTGTATTTGTTAATCTAGAGTAATCCTAACCTCAAAGCGACTGCTTCCCCTGCAAGTTTATTTCATTAACCTTAAGTACCTGCTAAATTCTCTTCCTTCAACTGCTGATGAAAAAGGTTGCGTTTGCAGAGAACTTTCTTTCCTCCCCCTCCCCTCTCTGTGATTCATCCAAGGATTCATCCTCATTTCTCGGTGGAGTGGGGAAGCCAGGCCAAGAGGCAACTGCATCGATGCAGACGGGGCCAGAGGAGTCGCAGGCTGATAATGGGACTTTTCTGTACAAATGCTAATTATAGCAACAGCAAAGCCAGGTCCTGGCTGTGGCTCTGCATGAGGAAATCCCCTGTGGTTTCAGCCAGGGGTTCCAATTATTTTTTGAAACAATTAGTAAGAGAAACTTGTGCATTTCTGAGGGATTTCTCTGCTGTAGAGCAAACACAGGGATGGTTTATCCAGCTCAGAAATTGCCTGAAAGTTTTCCAGGCTGTGTTTGCCCTTTCTAGAACGCAGGGGTGGCCAACCCTTCCCTGGATAGAAGAGTCTGGGACAAGCCCGAGGCACATCATCTCCTGCATCTGAGCCTCCTGTGCTGTCCCTTTGTTCTGCTCCTTCCTCCTGCCTGCCCTCACTGCTCATCCCCTGGCCCTGCCCTGCCCTGCTTCTCTCCACAGGAATCCTCCTCCCCATCCGCGGCTCCTTCAAAGGATGCTGATGGAAATAACGAGCACTTTCTTGTTAATAATAGAGACAATTGAGAGATGAGCTGCTGAGTGATTCAAGGGCTGCTGGACTGGTTTTTGAGGTGAGAATAATGGAGCTGAGTAAATGCGTGCGTCCAACCTGCTCCACTCATCTTCCTTACCTGGAAGTTGTTAAGGTTTGACTTCCAGTAATTTATGAAAAGCTCAGTTATGAACTCCACACCCATCTCTGTGGATTTCTGTGCCACAGAAACCTCTTTTCACTGCACATCACAGGTCCTTTTATTGGCCATTTTATGTGATCCTGAGCCCTGCTCCATCCTCCTGCCATTGTAATGACCCCTTGGACCACAGGGCCAAGTGTGGAGGAATCAGACAACGTCACCCAGCTGCTGGTCACTCTCTGGAAAAAGCTGGAGTCTCTCAGATTTCAGTGCTGTCATAACCACAGAAATGGTTTAAAATATAACACACCTGAAAACTTTCCATATCAGACCATCAGAGGACTGCAGATGAGCTCCCTGTACATCCCTCTCATTCCTGCAGACATCTTAGGAGCATCCATTTCCAAATTGGCTTTCAGGTCACAGCTGGGCTTCTCAGCAGGGTCAGGATGCTGTTAGGTAAGGTTTGAATCTTCCTAATCAGGAGGGAAATGAAAACCTCGTGTCCCCTTAACATCCTGCCATTTCTGCACGTCCCCGGACTTTTCCTTCTGCGAGGGCTCTCTCATTTCCAGCCCCATTTTTGGGGGGTCAGGAGGACAGACAGGCCTTGCTGTTGTGTTGTGTGCACCTGAGATTTGCCCTGGACAGGGTGGATGAGGCAACCCCAACCTCCTTGGCTGAGAACTGAGCTGAAGACAGAAGTAGCTGCCGCTGACGGGGGCACTGGAGGAAGGGATGCATCCATCAAGTGCAGCAGGTCACCGTGACTGAAACCATGAGATCATCAACAAGTCGAGCTCCACCCCGCAGGGAAATCTTTTTATATCTCCCTGGCAGATGCCAACCATTTGCTCACTCACTGGACAAGGTGCTTGCCAGGCAGCAAAGCAGAAAAGCCCCTGCGGGCTGAGCCGCTGCGCTGCAGCCACCAGCGCCACGCTGAGCTCTGGGAAAGCGGGTTGTGTTCATCCAGGTGTGATGCCTGCTCCACCCAGGGATGCCTGGCCCTGCCTGTGTGCCGTCTGTGCTGCAGAAGCTCTGCAGGGCTGTGTTGTGTCTGCCTGTGATACCATCAGCACCCCGGTGCCAGCCCCGCTGCGGCGGCTCCGCTTGGCTTTGGTGAAGGGAACGCAAGCTCAGTGTGAACCCAGCCCTGGTGGAGCATTTTCCACACAGGTTTAGCCCCGTAAAACCTGGGAGTGTTTAACAGGCCTTGGCACAACCTTCTGTGCTCCGCCCTTTGATGTGGGTGAGAAGGATCAGGGAAAAAGGATCCGACAGGAGCAGCTCCTCCTGAGTGAGCCGTTCCCCAAGGCAATTTTGGAAAGGAGACTTTAGCCCCAGAGCTTTTGAAACAGTTAGTGCGGGTGTGTTGCACAAGAGAGAACTAAAGGACAGCTGGAGCTCGGTCTCTCTCCCTGCCCTGTGCAATTATGCATTTCTAATCTGCTTGTCACCGGTTTAATGGGATGGGAGGCCCTCGGGAGCAGCGACCTCCAAACATCAGTGATACAACCGTGAGTGCAGGGAATTGCCCCTCACACCCTCCTTCAGGTTGTTTGTGTGGCTCCAGCAGACACAGGGTGAGGTGGATGCGTTTGGGTTTGGGTTACTTCTGTGCGAAGTGAAAAATAAATTCATTTTTAACCCCTGAAGTATTGTGAGGAAGGGATGGGAAGGAGTCCTGGTGGATACTCCACACTCCATGCATGCGAGCAGAGAATGTCTGAGGGGCATAACACACTGCTCAGTCTTCAAAAGAAGACTTCCCTCTTGTCCTTAGGTGGGAGATGTGTGCATCCACAGGGCAAGATGGAGAGGATATCCCTGTTTTTAGTGGTAGGAAGCAAAACCCTGGCTGAGTGCTCAGACAGCTGCCCTGGGACAGTGCCGGACTTTCTAACATAAAAAATCCTTTTTCATTTTCCCCTGACGCCGAGTTATTTTGCATAAAACAATTAAACTGACCACCCAAAATCCATTTACAAGTTTTCCAAGAAATCCTTGGAGCAGTTGGAGGAAATCAGAGTTCAGGACTGAATTCCACAGGCGATGACGCGAAGTCTGGGGAGGGATTTTCATTGCTTGAAGCCAAATGTCCACAAAAGCTTCCTTCTTAAAACGTGGGATGTTTTTGGTGTGAATCCCCTCCAGGCTTTCACAGGCACCTGCTGATATCCCACTTCTGTCAGATCCCTGGCCCTTTCTCTTCTAGAGGTCATTGTTTGCTATTTTCAGACAAGGATTTGGTGGTGTCTTCGTGTTTTCCACATTCCAGGACCTCCCGAGCTTGGCACACAGCAGTGCTCCTGCCTGCTGCATTTCACAGGGTTGCAGGGTCTGCGAGGGAACTCTGGAGATTATCCCAAAATCCCACCCAAATCCCCTGCTCAAAGCAGGGCCAGTGAGAGCAGCTTGTTCAGAGCTTTGTGCTTTGCTTGTGGCTGGAGGGGAGCTGAAATCCCATCCCAGATTTCCTTCAGAAGTGGGTTGAGTACAAAGGCAGGTGGAGGAGCAGATGTGCTGTTCCTACAGGGAGAAGGTTGTTCTGCTCATTGTTATCTTGTTTGGTTTGAAGTCTGTCTCAGCTGGAATATCTGCACGGGAACTTGTGTTAAGCCAGGCCTAAGGACAAGTCTACTCCATGCTGTCGTCACACCAAGAAAAGGAAATTACACTGTGCCACAAACCAGGGGAAAAGCATTCCCTGCATTGGTTTAGATGGGATATTAGGGAGAAATCCTTCCCTGTGAGGGTGGGGAGGCCCTGGCACAGGGTGCTCAGAGAAGCTGTGGCTGTCCCTGGATCCCTGGAAGTGTCCAAGGCCAGGTTGGACGGGGCTTGGAGCACCCTGGGATAGTGGGAGGTGTCCCTAGGGGTGGGACTGGATGGGCTTTAAAGTCCCTTCCAACCCCAGTCATTCCATGATTCTATCCCTGGTCGCTGCTCTCTCTGTTGGGAACAACATTCAATTTGTTCAATGATTTTAAAAAAAACCCACAAACCCCAAAGCAAACAATGTCCTCCCGCTTCTCCAAAATTCAACAAAAGAAACAAAAAGCCCCTCAGAAAAGCTGGGACCAGCCAAGGAGAGGGAAACAGGATAACAGAGCTTTTAAAAAACCTGTTGCTTCGCAGCTGTTCACATTCTGTCTGCTTTCCAGAGTTACTTTGAGGATCCTCTGCCAGGAAAAAAAAAAGAAGTCCTTCAAACCCATCATTTGATGGGGACCTTATTTCTCAGCAAAGTACCTGAAAATCCAGGTTTGGGATTTAGCAATGGAACTGCACCAACGCAGGAGCCAGTGATCTTCGGACAGGCCCTGTGTGCTGGGAGATTCCTCCAGTGGGGATAAAGGACACGGAGGACTTGGGTGTTCAGAGAAGTTTGGTATCACAACCAACAAGTGGAGATGTGGAGTGAATTTGGTGCCTGGCTGGTGGGGAAAGCTGGACAGGAGCTAACGGGGAAGTTGTGTCCAAGTCTGGCTTTGTGGCGCTGGCTGCTGGATCCCAGTCCCACAGGAGAGCTCACGGGCACACAACGAGCACAGATGGTGCAGGGGAGAGAGAGAGGGGAGAAGTGCTGTCCCTGAGCTGTTGGATGCGTAACAAGTGTCCAGAGGCATTCCCGAGGCTGGGAGCCATGGATGGACTCTGGAGGAAAGGTGCTGTGCCAGAGCCCTGCGATAAAACAAGGAGCGTCCCCGTGTGTCCCCTGGAGCATCACCGTGTCCAGCGCAGGGCAGAGGCGCCCCAAAGCAGAGGTTTGGTGCAGCAAACTGAGAGGGACGGGATGGATTATTTTCCTTTCCTAGATAAAAGTGCTCGTAAAACAGGCTCAGTCTGGGATTGGGACACTCTGGGGTTCCTTCTGTTGCACTTTGCCTTCTTATCATGCATTATCAGGCTCTTCCTTGGCCTTGATCTGTGAAGAAGCCACTGATGGCTCCTTTGCTGTTGCTGTGCCCCAGGTTTGTTCCTCACCCTGCACTTTTAACATATGCTGCTAAAAGGTTACAGGAGGAACTGTTGGCAAATGGGAGGTGACAGGTTGCCGAAACAGGATAAAATAGCAGGAGTTTCCCAGGAGAGGTTGAAGAGGCAGGAAAGGAAGGAGGGGAGAGTCTGGAGACAGCCTGTGCCAGGCTTGACTGGGTTGTGAGACCCCCGTTGAGATGCAGACTGTGCTTTGCAAGGCTGGCAGATTTTCCTGGTTCCTGGAGTGCAGGAGGGCTGGAGCATGAAATTCTGTCTTGTTCTGCCCTCATTCCACCCTGAATCCTTGGATTGCTCAGGGAAGAGCTGCTCAGCTGCCTGCAGAGAGCTGCGTTAGTCCAAGGGTTGGGCTCCTTTTCTATGGACATCCAGCTCACGTGGAGATTTCCACAGGGTACACTTCCAATGGAGTGGAGCAAATCTAAGATTTATGGAATCAGAGAATCACAGAATGGTCTGGGTTGGAGGGGACCTTAAAAATCATCCCATTCCACCCCTGCCATGGGCAGGGACACCTCCCACTATCCCAGGGTGCTCCAAGTCCTGTCCAACCTGGCCTTGGACACTACCAGGGATCCAGGGGCAGCCACAGCTGCTCTGGGCACCCTGTGCCAGGGCCTCCCCACCCTCACAGGGAAGGATTCCTTCCCAATATCCAATCTATAACTATTCTCTTTCAGTTTGAAGCCATTCACTTCTGTTCCTGCTGATTTGCAAAACCACTTAGTGCAAAGCACTGCGACAATCTACTGCCTATCCACAGGGAATTTTTTTCCTCTTCATCCTTTCCTTGACCCCTTGGGAAATGTCCCATGGGAGGCATTTCAAACTCCTGCTGTGACTCTGTGGGCAGCAGCCCATTCCCATTGACTGGAAAGGTAATTTCTATTTTCTCATCAGCTCTTCACTCTATGGAATTATTGTCCTTGAGCCTGGGATTTATTATGACTAATGACTAAAAATCTCATCATCAGGTTTCCACCTCTCCTAGAATTGTGCTGAAACAAAAGAAGGGAATGTAAATGAGTGAATTCCAGCCGGGAAGTTGTTAGGATATTGTGCATCCCTTTGGCTTTGTGGGATGTGGGTGAATCATCCTCCTTAGCTGGTGAGCAAATCCAAGATTCCCACAGGTGAACAGGCACCGGTCAAGACCAGAGGCTGCAGAGTTTTTTCAGCCAACTTCTGTTTTGAATATTAAACTTTGCCTTGTGAACCCTGAGGAATTCAGCTCTCAGGGCAGAGGAAATGTTGGAAGAGGTCAAGCGAGCTGAGCTGTGTCCGTGTCCCTGGGAGCAGCAGGCAGCCTGCATTCCAGGACCACATCTGATTTTGTGCTTTTACGAGGCAGATGTTTGGGAGAAGTGATGTGCTGTTTATTGGAGCTGCCATCTCCCAGCCCTGCTCCCTCCGTGCGCACACACGTTCGGAGCCCATAAATAAGGATTCTTCTGGTGAAGCCGCTGTTTGGGCAGCCCTGTCTTCCATCAGGGCCTGCACAGGGCCTGGACAGGGCTGTGTGCTGCAAACCCCGCTCCCCCTGCACGTCAGTTTTACCGGGGTGTAAATCAGTGAGGTCTAAATCCTTCCTCAGCGGCACGAGGATAAGTCTGGAACTGCTGCGCTGACGTCAGCACTGGGATGGAATTGTAAGGTTGACTCCTCGGCTTTAGAATTTTGCTGCTGATTTACACCCAAAGAACTTGGGCTCAGCATGTTCTAGGACTGAGCAGCAAGCCAGGCTTTGCTCTGGGTGCTGACAGAGAGCAACTCCATGGATTTCAGCTTTTAAGTGGCTGGAAATGAATCGTAGCTTCACCGCAGTTTGGGCCTCGAGCTGCTGCAGGTCATTAACAAAAAGAAAGGATAAATCCTGTGAGCAGGGATTAATCCCATTGCCTGACACCACTCCAGGAGGATCACACCGGGGTGAATCCCACCACTCGGGCTGTGCAGGGATGATGATGGAGAGCGGTGGTGCCCTCATACCGTGCTGGACACCAGGCAGAGGTCCAGGGGGAACTGCAGCTCCCAGCTGAAGGCAGAGGGGCATGCGGAGGAACTGCCCCTGACCTGGTGCCAAGAGTCAGTCTGGAGGGGTGGGAATACTGCACTTGGCTGTACTTTCCTCCTCCAAGAGGATACAAGAAGCTGTTGAAGGCAGCATTCAGGGTGTTAATCTTTACTCACTCATTTCTCCAGATTTTCCTACTTTTTTGTAAAGGGTTGGAAGTGAAAGCACGTTAAAATAGGTGTTGCCTCTCTCTCCGCTGTGGCTTCAGCCTGCAGACTGCGGGTTTAAGCTGTCTGGTGGATGGTTCCTCTTGAATATTAGTATTAATAATTATTGATATTAAGTGGATATTTTGTCTTGCAGCTGTAGGGCTTCCCAAAGAGACTTTGCCAAGGAGTGCCTGGATTTCTGGTGGCTGCTCTCAGGGAAGGGAGAGAGCCCAGTGGTCACCTCAGAGCCCGTCAGCCTCGCCCCATTAATACCACTGGAGACAGGGTGATTTACACCCCTCTTCCGCTGGCATCTGGCCAATCTCTGAATTGTTCATCAGTGGCTTTTTAATGGCACAGGTTTGCTCCGAGCGCCCCGGTTTGCCCAGGGTGAAGTGCAGCACGGGTGCTTTAAAGCCAGCAAACGTCTCCCCAGGAGCAGCAGCAGGCGACCTGGGGGGCCACACAGCACCTCAGCAGCTCAGGCTGAACCCGGGACCTGTGGCCACCCGGAGAGGGACCCCACAGGTGCCTCCTTGTGCCACACTCAGCTGGAAGGTGTCCCCGTGGAGGTGCCGGGAGAGCTGGCAGAGCACAGCCCCGGTTTTCCCACATTTTGTTGTCTCTGGTGAATGACTCGGGCGATGCCTTCGCTGGTGGAGTTTGCCAGCAGGGAAACCAAACTGGGATTATTGCCATGGAAGCTGGGGCTTGGGTGTGAAGCTCATCCAAAGGGGCAGCTGGAAGAGGGGCGCTGGACTTCTGTCTCCTATCAGGTTGTAGGGCTTGGATTTGGAACACTGGACAGTCACTAGTGTGATAATCTTGTCATATCAAGAAATGCTGGCTTCCTTTGGGCTCCTGGGAAAAACAAAGCCAGGATCTCAGACCTGTGAGGGATGGGGGTGATGAGCAGCACCACTGCAAAGAGCAAAGCTCTCCAATTACGACAGCAGCAATTAAACCCCAGTGGCTGAGGGATGCAGAGCTGGAAACACAGCCTTGCTGTGCTCCGTGGCTCTGTTTCCTGAACACAGACATGAATTAATTCAGAATATTCCCTTTCCCTTCCCACTTGAACTCCACAAGAGGCTTTGCCCTGGGAGCTCATGGAATGGTTCAAGTTTCCTTGCAAGCTTACAAGCACCATCTATAGGATAGCTGAAGAAGAGACCTTTGGCTTCCAGCTGGTGAAAAAGGGCAGAGAAGCTTCACTCGGAGTTTCCAGATTTGTTCTGGAAAAACTCCAGCGTGCTTGGCATTCCACACTGCACAAAGTCACTGGTTTCATCATCCAGCCTTCATGTTTGGGGAGATTGTCCACCCTGGATAAACTGCTGGTCCTTGGTCCCACAGGAAACTGCTGCCTGTGGAAGTTGCTGGAATTGTGGAGCTGCTGTTATTTCACACAGGGAATCTCAGGGATTTTCTAATTCTGCAAGATTTCTGGGCTACAGTTTTCATCAGAAGTTGCAGGGATAGGGCAAAAGGGAACTGGATATTAGGAAGAAATTCTTCCTTGTGAGGGTGGTGAGGCCCTGGTACAGGTTGGGAAGGAAGGAAGGGAAGGAAGGGAAGGAAGAGAAGGAAGGGAAGGAAGGGAAGGAAGGAAGGGAAGGGAGGGGAGGA
>WBMZ01001167.1:23224-52725 GCA_013400975.1 Atrichornis clamosus
AGGGAAGGAAGGAAGGAAGGAAGGAAGGAAGGAAGGAAGGAAGGAAGGAAGGAAGGAAGGAAGGAAGGAAGGAAGGACAGACACAAGACACACGACACACTTTGCAGGGCAGATGGAGTGCAACAGTTCTTTTTAAAGAGTTGCTGGCCAGGATCACTGGTGCAAATCATCTCTGTCATGTTGGAAGTTCATCCTAGGTTTGCACAAGAAATACAACTTCATTTTGGATACCCAGAATTCTTCGGAGAGAGGCATTGTGTTCCCAAAGAACAGATATGGGGTTTTTTCCTTTCTGCAGATGCATTTTGGCTTTAAACCTGTTTTCTTCTCACACAGGCACAGATGATAATCTTTCACATGTACTTAATAAAAAATATCACTTTCAAAAAATAAAAACACAGGCATATTCTGTACTTGTTCCTTTCTCTATCTCCAGATTAATTTCCCATTTTTTCATCCAGCTTGTCTGTCATTTGGGTATCTCCACAATCAAGAAAAAAGGTGTAATCTCTTTCCTGGCTTGGGCATCTGAATCCCTCCCCTTTTCCAACCTCTTCCATGCTAATCTAATGGTTTTTTCCTTTCTTTCTCCCTGACAGAGATCCCTGGGTGTCCAGGAATGGTTGAGAGCTGAACGGGCCGACACCTCTTCCTCATCACCCTGAGCTTGTGAGGGCTCTGAAGAGATTGAGTGGGAGCACGGCCTTGCTTCCCTGAGCCTGGGGATGCTGTGGGAAGTGAATTCCTTGGCAAATGTCTTCATCCCAACCCATCCCATCGTGCATCGCCTGAGGGAGAAGCTGCTGAAGGAGAACCGGGGGACCAGGAAAGGCTCTGGCAGCCTTGGAGGACACTCTGCAGGAGTCACTGCTCGTGGAACCAGCTCTGGGAAGAAGCTGCAGGAGCCCTGAGAACTGAAGGAATGTCCACACCACGACAAAAGGTGCCGAGGGGTTTCTTTCCTTGGAAAAGCCTTTCAAGAAGGGAGCACCAGGACCAGGTGCTGTCTCCAGGGGCTGGTTTGGAAGAGGCACAGCAAGGCCACTGCCTTATGGGCAGGGCAGGAGGGCAGCAGGATGTGCTCCTGGCAGCCTGTCTACGTGCTGTTTGGGGATCCAGACGAAACAGGAATCTGTCCAAGACCAAGAGAGAAGGAGCACGGAAGATGGCTTCGATTTATTCCGTGCTTGTTCCTCCTCCTGGTGTCTTTGTCTACCTCTTCTTCTCTGCAGAGAGCGTGTGGGGCCCAGACTCTCACAAACGAGCAGAAGGATTGGCACAGGGCAAATCCTTGTTCCAAAAAACCTGCAGCTGCCGCGCCTGGACTTCAGGCATTGGAAAGGCTCGAACCTGGCAATGCTTTGACTCCCAGGCAGTCACATTTTAGCACGAGCAGCCACACTTGGGAGCTGAGGTTTAACACCTGAGACTCAAAACTTGATAGAAGATCCCTCTCCTGCAGCTCTGGGAAAGAGCACCTTGAGCTCCTGCTCCTTGGCTTGTGAAAAACTCATTAAGCAAAGACACAGACATGGAGGGGAGGAAAATAGTAGGAAAAAGTGACTCAAAACCATAGGAAAATGGGCACCCTGGACTGGCAGGTGGTGTCCTGTAGCTCTCCGGTCACTGAGTTGCTCCCAGAGACCTGGGCAAAACGTGCTGGTACCAAACTGTGCCGGGAGCCCCCTCTCAGACCTTCCCGGTTGGGCTTCCAGCTGCAAAACCTTTCCTTCAAGTGCAATCCTATTTATTTATTTATTTTCCTGCTGCTTGATGTGAAGCTGCTAAAGGAGCCCCCTCCCCACGAACACCCAGGTGTGTGTGTGTGAGGGGGGAGGGCAGAGGGGCAGGACACGGGGGTGCCTTCCACTAGACCAGGAGCAACCTTCCAGTGAAGGTGTCCCGCCTGTGGTGGAGGGGTTGGGCTTGGTGGTCTTGAAGGTTCCTTCCAGCCAAAACCGTTCTGTGATTCTATGATAAGCCTGGAACTGGATGTCCCATCCCTGGAAGTGCCCAAGGCCAGGTTGGATGGAGCTCTGAGCAACCTGGGATAGTGGGAGGTGTCCCTGCCCACGGCAGGGGGTGGGACTGGACGGGCTTTAAGGTTCCTTTCAACCCAAACCATTCTGGGATTCTACGAACACAGAGTAGGCACACCAGGCAAGAGGGAAAGGCTGCAGAAATACCGGGGTGAGGGTGGAATTTTGATCTTTCAAGGACTAGGAACGAGCTAGGCAGAGCTTTGTTGGGAAGGACAGTGGGACAGCTGCAGGAGCTCAGCAGTGCCCCTCTATCCAGATTTTCTCCGTGCAGCTCTGCTTGTGCAGGGCCTGTGTCTCGGGGAGTTGCTCACCTGGATTGTGTCGTCCCAGCACTCCCTGAAGCAAATTTTTTGTGTCCACTTTCAGGAGGACAAACCCCACCACTGAGGTTGTTAAACCTGGCATTAACCTGGCAGCCTCTTCTGCTCTGTCCTAAAGAGCCACAGGCCCCTTTGACAGCCCCTTTGAGACCAGCAGGCCCCAGTCTCTCTAGGCTGGGCTGTAGAGGTCCATGCTCAGCTTTGGCTGGTCCTACTCTTTTTGCTAAAAAATTGTCACACCAGCAGCACCCACTCACGGTCAGGTGTCCCATTCCTGCAAAGTCTGTGTGTCCCGGAGGAATTGTCTCTCTGGGAAAGGGAGGGTCTCCACTGCCCTGCTGCTGCCCCATAGCTCCCGTGCTTAGGAGGGAACCAGGATACCCTGACATCCCTTGGCACAGCTCCCAGCTGCTCCAGGAGAACCTGACTTCTCCCATACCCTTCCCTCTGAAGTGCTTTGCCCCAACATGTGTGGCTGCTGAATGGAAGGATTTCCCAACAAAAACCCGTTCCCCAGAAGATTCCTGGCTGGCTCTAGTCCCTTGTTATGTACTGGAAACACTGTCCTTGGGATTAGTTTTCGGGTTAGGGACATGAGTGGGATCGTGGCTGTTCTTTTTCTCCCACATGTGCAAGGTTGCAGGGATTGGAAGGGATGCCCTTGCTCTGCACTTTTGCCAGCTTGGCCCAAAAGCAGTGACCTGCTGATTGCAGGGGACAGAGGAGGTGTGGTACAAACCCATCTGCCTCTGACCCTTCAGGCTGGATCCATGGATTGCAGTCACTGCTGGTGTGCTGGGTCTGTTTTTAAACGCCCTGACATCGGGGTTGGTGTGCTGCCCTTTGGGAGATTGCTCAGTGCTCCAAAGGCAGGAGCTGCTCTTCATTTTCCACCTGCATTTTCTCCTGTAAAATTCATTCCATTTTCCTAGTGATGCTCCTCAAGTACCTGCTGTTCATCACGCCCTGCCGCTTGACCAGTGCTCCTCTTTCCCTTCCAAGAACCTCTCCGGCTCCCTGTCCTTCACAGGGCTCGGCAAAGAATGAGCCTGGTGGTTAATTCAGACAGGCTGGATATTTCAGGGATCCAAACCCACCACTGGAGCAGCCTCTGGCACTGCCCAGTCTCCCCAGCAGCTGTGGAGCTGCTCCCTGTCTCATGTGGGGTGCAGGGAAGGGGTAAACAGAGGGAAAATGGGTCAGTGTTGGCAAGGAGCACTCGTATCCCAGATATCAGGAAGAAATCCTTCCCTGTGAGGGGGGGGAGGCCCTGGCACAGGTTATCCCAAAAATCTTTGGCTGCCTCATCCCTGGAAGCATCCAAGGCCAGGCTGGACGGGGCTTGGAGCCACCTGGGGTGGTGGAAGGTGTCCCTGCCCATCAGGGGGTGGAACGGGATGAGCTTCGAGGTCCCTCCCAACCCAAACCATTCTGGGATTCTGGGATCCTGTGGGGAGCTGTCCCTGGTAGGGACAAGTCCACAACCAAGTCTCCAGCTCAGCAAAACTCAAACCGAGCAGTGGCAGTGGTGTTGCTCCAGTATTCCGGGTGCAGCTGTACTGGGAGTTGGTGGGGGACAGTGGGATGCGGTCTGTCCTGCCCGGAAATCACATCCGTGAGCTGGAGCTGCAGCGTGGAACACGGAAAGAGCCCTGCAGGGAACTTGCCAGGCTCCGAGCACTCGGAGAGCTTGTGTGGGGAGCCGTGTGAGCAGCTCTGGGCTGGAGCAGCATCGGGAGGGTAGGAGCTCTGTTCTTCTCACTGAACAAGTTGTTCCAACAAATAAAGAATGAAAAGTCCTGCTCTTCCCACTTTCCTTTTTTTCACTGTTTCTCAAATGGCACCAGAGGGAGGGGCTGCACCTGGATGGTGGGAACAGGAAGATGCCAGGGCAGCTTGGGAGCTGCTGGGACTTCCAGGGGAGAGGTTGGAGGCAGGCAGGATAACCAGGGGAATTCAAAACACAGAGTGCACCAGAGCAGGGGACAGAGCCTCTCCACGGAGCTTCCTGGTGCCGGTGGGTGATTGCAATATCCCCAGGCACTGTGGGAATGGGCTGTGGGACCAGGCTGGAGAGGAGCTGAGCAACAGCAGGGCAGGGAGTGTGGGGCTGACCGAGAGGCCAAAGAAACTGAGGGGGAGGAAAAAAGATGGATGAAAGCCCTCCCAAGGGCTTCACAGGATGACAGCAGAAGAATCTGAAGTCTCCTGTGTGGAGGTGTCGTCCCATGGGCTGGTTCTGGACCTGAATTTCAGGTCAGTGATAGAGCAGAAGGCTCCTTAATTCCTCCTCTGAGTCCCCAGCTGCTCTCCCTGGGGACCCCGGGTGGGGTGGCAGTGACAGCATTGCAGCTTCTCAGGAGCATTTGGCAGGGGAAAAAATTGGTCCCCAAAAGAGGAGAGAATCAAAATGACACATTTCCAACCGAATTCATGATGAGACAGTTAATCATCCCAATTTAAAACAGTGGAGGTCCTGGAGTGCCCTAATCCATAAAGATGCTCCAGGCAGCAGCACCCTGGGGGTCCTGGTAGGACCTGCCTGCAGCACTGCCAGGGGAATTTGGGAATTTTATCAGCCTGGAACAGCTAAATAACTGCACACATCCCTGTGGTGTCACACCCCTGCTTTTCAGTGCCACGGAGAACCACAAAAACTCGGCAGCTCATCCCTGTGGACATTCCCAAAACCACCTCTGGCTCAGACACTTCTGTGCCACCCACCCTCCCTGCTCAGAGAGCCTCGTCTCACCCCTGCTGGCCTCCAGCCGGTTTCTCCAGCTCCCAGACTTTGCATCTGGATTTCCAGAGCTCCGGGGTCAGCCCTGGGTTTTGGGACTGGATGAGCTGTGATCCTGATTTGCCAGGAGCACTCACAGCCCCAGCGCCTCCAGACATCCCAGGAGGTGTCCGAACATCCTCCTGAAGTTCCCCAAGCTTTAAAGCAGAGAGCTGTGAGGAGATGCTTGCAGCGCATCGCTGCAATAAACCTTTTCTTCATCCTTTCATGGTCAGAGGTACGAACATGAGTTCTGGCACCTGAAACCTCCTGAGAGCAGCATTTAAAATTGCTTTTTCGAGCGGCTGGTAAAGAGCATTGTTAAGCCAAGATGTCAGTGCTTGCAAATGCTGCTGTCTGAATGAGGCTGTTTTACGAGGCACTTTAATCCTTCCAGGAATCCAAGGAGCCCTTCCCACCCCCAGATCCGCTCCTTGCTCCTTGTTTTCTGACCGGTTTGTTCCTCCCAGGCTCTGGCACCGTCACCTCCCGCAGCCTCGTAACTTGCAGATGTAAACAGGTTACAAAACCCCACATCTGGCCAGCTGTGAGGCTACCCGGCAAACAGCAGAGCCTGCAGAGAAATCAGGGGCTGCTCTTGTGCAGCCAGCAGTGACTGCTGCAATTTTTGGGGCCACTTTGCCAGCCCCCTGCAATCCCTGCAGGACACCTTCCTTTGGTGCCCTGCGGCTTCTGGGCGTGGATTTTCCTGGAGGATGGAGGAGGATTGAGGGGACTGTGCCATCCAAGAGCCACAGCCACATCCCCTCAGGATGGTCCTTCATCTCTCAGCATCCCCTGAAAACCCACACAGCTGGGCCTAAGCTGCAGGTGCCTTCCCTGCCTTCCTTATGTCCCTTCTGGAGGATGGCCTTTCCCTGGCCTGGCACCATCCCAAAGGGCACTGATGCCATATAATTCCTGAAGCTTTTCCAACAGCCCCTCCAGCCCCAGCTGGTGCCTCCCCGGGGCACAAGCTGATTTCTGGGTCTCACAGCCACATTTATTTCAATTCAACAGGCACAAATCCCAGTAAATATTGGACTAAGCAGCTCCACGCTGGTAATTTACCATCACTTTGATTGCTATAGGAGAATGTTTAATTCCCAGATGCTCTGTGTTGGTCTCCATGGAAATTGGTGGAAACCTTTGGATTGCACAGTCCTGACGCTGAGGGGATGGTTTTGTCTCATCAGCTGAGGATGTGGTGGGGGCTGCTCTGCGTTTCTTTTTTTGAGTCAGTGAAATTCATAACGAAAATGTGAATGTGCCCAGACCAGGCTGTCACCTGACAGAAGGAAACGAAAAACAGGAAGGAGGGGTTTTACAGAAATGGAAATGATGGTCATTAAAGCACAAAAAAACAACAGCAAAATATATCTGGGCATTACAAACGCCAGGCTGGTTGATCCATGCTGCTTCTCCAAAGCTTGTTGTGACTGGAAACTGGAAAAGAGAATTACCTAATGCTGTTGTTAACCATTAACTATTTTGCTGCAAGCTTTGGCTGCAGCCTGCACGGGGAGCCTGTGTTTTCGAGAGTTAATCTCCATTCGAAGGCCATCCAAGCCAATGGAAAGGCTGGATGGGTGTCCAGGGATGCAGGTGACTGTGTTTGCAATGGAAATAGCAACCAGGCAACCGCAGCAGGGAGCTCCAGGTGGCTCCAGGTGGCTCCAGGTGGCTCCAGGGCTCACAGCAGCCACGTGGGAAAGGGGCCGGTCCTGAAAAGCTCAGGATCTAAAGAGTCAAGAGGGGATAAGCAGGAGAATAAAGACAGGCAGAGGAGACGTCCCAGAGGCAGCAAAAGCAGCCAAGTGGATCCCCTGGTTAAGCAAGATCAGCGAAAAATTGGGAAGTGATCAAAGGAATTGGTGGCTCTTCATCAGTAACAAAGAGTGATGGGTTCAAACTGAGCGAGGGGAAATTTAGATTGGATATTAGGAAAAAATAACTTCCCTGTGAGGGTGGTGAGGCCCTGGCACAGATTGCCCAGAGAATTTGTGGTTGCCCCATCCCTGGAAGTGTCCAAGACCAGGCTGGACTGGGCTTGGAGCAACCCAGGGCAGTGGAAGGCATCCCTTCCTATGGCAAAGAGATTGGAAATAAATGATCTTTAAGTTCCCTTCCAGCCCAACCCTTCTCATGATTCCGTGACTCCATGACTATCCCATGGCAGGATAAACTGCCTCTCCAGGTGGGCTGTTTTCCTACTGGATCACAGAAGAGCTGTGGATTAGCTCAGCTGGAAACCTCCGCATCCATCTCTTCCCAGGGCCTTTTCCGTGGCACAGGCACAGGGACCTGTGGTTTTGTCCCTGGTGCCAGCCTTCCCTGGGCTGGGAATACAGCAGTGCCCTGCTCTGGGGAGCAGCACATTCCCGTTTGCATCCCTGCACATTCCTGATGGCTGCACAATCCCGCGGGAGCGTCTGCAAGAAACACCGGAAAAATGGTAGAACCAGAAAACGATTGCACAACGAGCACCCAGCAAAGGCAGCTTTGGGGGAAGGTTCTGTGTTTGGTTAAGGGCAGCGTTTGTCCTCTTTGACAAATCATTTCAGATGTTTCTTTGTAGAAAACCAAGAAGTCACATCCTCATGGTCACCCTGTTCCCCTTTCCAACGGCGAGGGGAGTGCACTGACTCAGGGGCTGCTCCACTTCCTCCTACCCTCCTTCAGCTGGGGGAGTTCTGTGGTTTTGATGGGCTTTAAACAGCAAAGGAGGGGGATGGAGGGGAAATGAGAGCACCATCATCTCCACAAGTGCATTCCAGGACAAAGCAAACAAAGAGGAAATTAAATTTTTCGGTTTTCTTTTATCATCCAAACCGAAGCGAAGCGAATGCGTCAATCCAAAATGAAGTTTTCCATGTTTCAGAAAACCCCCCCAATGAAAGTGTAATCAGAAATGATTTAATTTTCTCTTCAGAAAAAGATGGTTTTGATGGAATTGAGCTCTTTGATCCCCAGATTGTGGCTAACCAGGGTGGAACGGCACTTCCAGCTTTCTGTCCTGCAGCTGTAGTTGAGAAATTCCTGCTGGTCCTTGTACAAACGCCGGATGATTTGGGACAACAGCCTGAGGATCCCCCTTGGCATCGAGCCACAGACACCCAGCGCCCCGTGGGAAGCTGGGCACAGGGTGGATTTTGTCAGGATTTGGCAGGATTTTGTCAGGACAGGTGGGAGAAGGGGGAGCCCTGCCTGGCCTCCCATCCTGCCTCCCACACCCCAACCTCTGGTGCATCCCAGGTGCTCCCGGCAGCGACTCACGGGATAACAGCAGGAGAAATTCCACGGGATTTGCCGGCGGGTCCGAGCAGCCCCGTCCTGCCACGGTTCCAGGAGGGCACCTGTTGTTGAGGCTGCTCTTGGTGGGAGCTCAGTGCTATTTTTGGAGCTCCTTGAGGGCAGGAAGGATTAACGTGCCCCAAAGGCAGAGGAGAAGGCTCAGATTTGCTCAGCAACAAACTCTGCCCCAGCTGGGGAAAGGCTAAGCTGGATTGCTTAGGAAATTTAGGTTAAATATCAGGAAAAAATCTTCCCTGTGAGGGTGGGGAGGTCCTGGCACAGTTGCCCAGAGGAGCTGTGGCTGCCCCATCCCTGGAAGTGTCCAAGGCCGGGATGGATGGGATGGAGAAGGTCCACAGCAAGATGCTCATGACTCACTAATGGCAAGTTTGCAGCAATTCTGGGATGACTGGAAGGTGCCAGCCAGAAGCCAAAGCCTCCTTACCGACATGATTCCAACCAAATTCTCCTGCACTTACACCAGGCTGTGACAACAGAAACACAGCCATAGAAGGGAGCTTGGAGCAAGGAAGCAGGAGGAAAAGATGCTTTTTCTAGGATCAGGGAGCTTGACTGAAAAGGGACAGGCATTGCAAAGAGCAGAAGAAGCAACAGAGGAACTTCATAGGGCAGGATTTTCTGGCTGATAGGAGCCAGATCACGTGGTGGCCCCCATGGATGCCAGAGGAGTTCCAAAACTGACATCCCCGATAAAGATCCATGGGCAGGGCAAGTCCCTGGAAGGCTTTCAAAAGAGTTGTTTTCATCCTTCTGCAAACAAACCTGACTCTGCCTGCAGCTTCCCCTCTCTTTGTGGGTCCTGCAGGGAGAGGGGACCTCTAGCCCCCAAGATGCTCTCGCCAAATCCTGAACCCTCATCAGGGCTCCTTCCCACGTGGACACAGCAACCTCCACCTCTTGGCCCCCAGCAGCTGAGCTGTGTTTCTCCCAGTCAAACCAGTTAAAAAAAGAGGCGGTGATTCCAACACTCCCCCTGCCCAGGAGGGGCATCCCTGGAGATGTCCAAGGAATGACTGGACGTGGTCTGGTGCTGGTTGAAGAGGTGGGGATTGGTCACAGGTTGGGCTCAATGATCTCGGAGGGCTTTTCCAACCTCAGAGATTCTGGGATTCTGTGGAAAGGCATGAAGAAAACACGGAACCAGTGAGAAGAAGAAAGGCAGTGGGGTCGGGCAGAGGGGACACGGCAGCACAGGGAAGCTGGAAGCACAGCAGCTCTCCTGAGGAAAATGCCTCGAAAAACTCAGGGGCAGCAACTGATTCCTAAAACACACTCATGCAGTGGATACACACCCCAAAACCCCCAAATTAGTGGCCAACACCCCTCCTGCCCCAGCCCCGCAGCTCTGGAGCCATGCCCTGCTGGGGGGCGATGGAAGCAGCCAGGTTTCTCTGCAGATGTGGCACGGGGAAGATTCCAGCAGATGCACAGCTGGGGAATCACAAGTGCCACGCTTCAACCCCAGCACAGGGAGAAACCCAGGATTTCTCGGGGACACGGGAACAGGCCTGTCCCCAGAATAGAACCGAACTCCCAGTTCATTAGCTGAGACTTCCCTGTGCTTGTTGAGGCATCGATTCCTGGGGTGGCTGCACTGCAAGGTGCTGATTGGCAATTCCAGGGAGTGCTGGAGCATCATCCCACGGCACAGCCGGGAACTGCGGAGCAGCGCCAGCCTGGCAGCTGCATCTCCAAGGTTACTTTTCACAGGGAACCTCTTGCTGGCTAACTCTGAAGGAAGGAAACACATTTTTAAAGTGCTTTTTTTTCTTTGCTGTGAATTTCCCTTAGCTCAGCACTCTGGAGCTGCCTGAAGAAGCAACTCCCTGAGCAATCCCTCCCTTTCTGTCATTTCTTGCTCTTCTCCTTCTGGTGGGGCATGTAATTCCTCAAACCCTCCAAAACCTCTGGGGTTTTTGCCACAGGCTTCAGGAGGAGCCTTTCAGCTCAGTGCTGATCCCTGCAGCCTTCTGGGGAGGAGGAGCAGAACCTCCCTCTCTCCATGGACACGGCTTCCAGGATATTTCATGTCCCCTCCTGCCACCCAAGAGTGCAGTGAGGCCAAACTCTGCTCTCCCTCCTGCTCAGGCAGGGAATTCTCTGCAGAGCAGGGCCAGCAGCACAAATCCCAGTTCCCAGGCAGAGGAAGGGAGGTTCATGCCTGGTTGCTCAGCTTGTTCCCTGTCCGTGGTGTAAAACCCAGGTCTGGGTCTCTCCCAGAGCCTGACGTGCAGAGATTCCCCCTCCCTGAGCTGGGCAGGAGCTGCAATGAGAAAATGAGGTAGTTTTAATTAAACTCAAAAAAAAAAAAAAAAAAAGACAGATAGGGTCTCTGGGGAAGGAGAGAAAAGAGAGAATTTACACTTTTGCTTCCAGAACGTCTCTACCAGCTGCGAGTGGGGAGATGGGAAAAAAGACTTGAGAAAAAAGACTTCCAGAGAGATCTGGGGATGAAACATTGGAGAGAGTGTGTTTTACCCACAAACCTCCTGCTGCTGCAGGAATCCGGGCTGTTAATTGGACTGACAATCCCTCTGATCTCAGATAGGTGTCTCCTGGCTGATTCATGCTGACACATCCCTCTGACCTTTGGAATATTCCGCTTTTTTGGGGAGAGGCAAACGGGGAGCAGGGTTCTTTGAAGAGCCTGAGCAACAAAGCAGTCCCGGGAGAGTCCTGCTCATTTTCTGTGAGGTGTGGATAGGTGAGTAATGACTGCAGCCAGTAGCTGAGAAACCTCACCTGCCAGGAGCCTGGCCCTGCCCAGAAGGAGGCTCTCCCACGAGCAGCAGTGCCAAGAGGGCACAGGGGCAGGACCTGAGGGGACAAGTGACAGCTGCTGCTCCGGACCTTCAGCCAAGGTGACTCCACCAAGTGAATGAGCCGAATTTCAGGCTGGGGACTGTCCCCAAGGGGAGGAACAGGCCCAGCCCTGGTGCCTCCTGTGCGTGCAGAGCCCACACGGAGCGCTGGGAGCGTGGCTGCCACCTCCAGCCCTTCTCCAGAGACAGGGGGGTGGGTGGCAAACCCGTGGCGCTGTGAGGGAGGTGCTCCTGTCTTCACCAACAGCCCTGCAGTGCAGCTCCCAGGCAGGCAGACCCCTCCGTGGCACTGTCACACTGTCCCCTGGCATGGCTTTTCCAGCACCAAGTGTCCCCTCAGGTCTCCAGGGGGATGTGTGGGAGCTGGCAGGCTTGTCTCTCCTCTTGGCATGGGGTTTGTTTGTCGTGGGAGCTCCCAACAAGCCCTGCTACTGCTCCCCTGGGAGAGACGGAGACCGAGGTCTGTGGGAGAGAAGTCAAGCTCCTGCCAGGCAGAGGGGATTTCTTTTTGCAGCAGCTATTTATCCTTCATGGCTTTTCCTAGTATTTATGGCCTGGCTTCTCTTCTGGAACACGAAAACTCTGATGTGGGGATTTCTGCACGAGTTCTGTGGGCTGGAAAAGTGCCCCTTCCAGGGCTGCAGTACCTGGATTTTGGGGTGGTGTTTCTTGCTAAGCCACATCCAGACTGGATCTCCCCTCCCACTCAGGTGGTTGTAAATCCAACATCGCTGCACTCCCTGCAGGACTCACACACAGCCAGGCCCTCCAGAGATTCTAAAGCTCTGCTTTTTCCTGGAAACCTCTCCCAAGACCTCACATAACCCAATTTCCAGGGACCCTTCCCAGGCTGGGATTATCAGAGAGGAAAAAAAAGAGCCTGACTCACCATGCCCTGCACCTGAAATGGCCTCCAGACTCATAGCAGGGAATGCAGGTTCGTGTCAGGGCTGATTTTCCATCTGCTTTCCAGGACTAATCTGTCCAGGGCAGTGCCCTGACTCCATCCTGCTGTGGGCAGATGTCTCTGTGATGACAGGAGTGCCCTTCATGCCTGGCCTGTGACCTTCAGCTGCTGCCACCTGGGGCAGGTAGCAGGGGGCGGTTCCAGCTGCTTTACCCTTCCCTGTTTTCCTTCATTTCCCTCCATCCTCAGTGGTTTTGAAGCAAAAATCAATAGGAGTTCTGAGAGGGAAGTTTCCTTCCGGAGAGTTGAGCTGTGCCTATATTCCCTGCTCAAGTGCAGGGATAAATCCCAGTGGGAGATGTGTTTCTGTCTTCTAGTGATTTGTGCAGCCTTCAGCAACACCAAAAGCTTCTGCTGATCCAAGAGAATTCATAAGCAAGAGGATTTTTTACTGCATTAGGAACTGAGCAACAGTTCTTTCAACACCCCTCATAGTGAAATTAAATTAAATTAAATTGATGTAAATGGTCATTCTCCCCATGCCAGGGAATCCCCGAGGCCTCCTCCAGAGCAGCTGGGATGGGGACAGACGGCTCCAAGCAGAAATGTCAGGAGAGGTTCCTCGCAGCCACAAAGAGCCCCCGGTGGTTTGGTTGGCACAGGAAATCCAGAGGAAGGGTCAGAGGAGAGCCATGAAATGCCTGGAGTAAGGGATGTTCTGGGAATGCGCCTACTGCTGGTGTTTGTGGAATTCCTCAGCCCTTGGCAAGGTGTGCTTGGAGAGGGGCAAGGAAGCAGGGTGGAAGAAACCAGGAGGATTTCCAAGCAGCCAACTCTCGTGCTGGCAGCAGTGAAGAAAAATAAGATTTCTTCTCTTTTCCCCCTGGGAATGTGGTGAGGAGAGGTGGCTGGAGCCAGCGGTGCTTGCTGGTGCCTTTGTTGCCTGCTCACCTCCAGGTTCCTTTGGAGAAAACCAGGCTCACCACTCCGTGCTGGGAGGCTGGAGAGGCACTTGCTGGCAGGCGGGATCCATCCAAGCATCTCTGGGAATAGCTTTGTCCCTGAATCATCACTGTGGTTCTGAGCAATCCCACTCCTTGGCGCAAAAAGCTCGCTGGAGCTTCTTCCCGGTGCCTCGTCCGAGCGAAGAAGAAAAAATGTGGATTTGCAATTCCAGTGGTGGAGCTTGAATGCAAAAGGTGGATTATTTATCCAAACAACTCATGGAACAGCAGCAACAGAACTCAAGGCTGACTGAGCTTCTCAGGCATCTCCTAAATGAAACACAACTCCTTCCTTTGCCCATTTTTGATGTTTGTTCAGTTATTTTCCTTCTCACCTTTGGATTTTCAGGCTAATAAGTGAAATGCATCTGGTGTTGTGAGGGCCAGGAGAAGTTCTTTCCTCCGTAACTCCTTGCTTGGGGAGCTGGCAGTGTGGTGGTGACTTCTTCTGTGCCAAAAAGCAGGATTTCAAACAGAAAGACGGGTTTATATCAGATATAAGGAAAAAATTGTTCCCTGTGAGGGTGGGCAGGCCCTGGCACAGGGTGCCCAGAGAAGCTGTGGCTGCCCCTGGATCCCTGGAAGTGTCCAAGGCCAGGTTGGACAGGGCTTGGAGCACCCTGGGATAGTGGGAGGTGTCCCTGCCCATGGCATGAAATGATCTTGAAGGTCCCTTCCAACCCAAAACTCTCCACGATTCTGTGATTTCTAAAGAGAAAGTTTTAGTCTGATGAAGTCTTGGAGGGAGATAGTGGGCCAGGAGTAAAAAAAAAGAAGCTCTGACATTAAATCACATTAATTGCAACATAATCTTGCAAATGTGTTGTTGGCTGCCAGGTTTGCTCATTCCATGAGCAGCTGCACACCCATATCCCTTCTCCAGGAGCTCATTCCACACAGGAATCACAGCAGGGTCCTCCTTCAGCTGGAAGGATCCCTCCTGCTTTTGCCTTTGTGTTGTATTCTCTGTTTTAAGACACAATCTGTCCCTCTGTCACGTGGCTTTTCCCTGTGTTTTCCTGGATCAAGGAAAGCACGGCCCAACCAAAGCTCTGCTCCAACCACTGCTGGCCCTGCGTGGGGCCAAAGCCCAGCTGCCCGTGGGAAGGTGCCTGTGGTCAGTTTAGGCCCTGCCACTCAAAAATCAGGGAAATTGTAACCAAATCAAGGAGATAAAAAGTGAGGTGGTTCCAGAAATAGTTCCTGGAGATGAGCAAACCCTGCTTTTATCCTGGTGCAATGGGGCAGAGCCAGGCTGGACGCCCCAGGCCACGAAGGTTTAGGGGTTTCAGCCTCTCTGTGGGTTGGACATCAAGACCCACACCTGAAACTCAAAGCACTGGGCTTGGTCAGGGCAGAACTTCGTGTTTTCCCCGTTTTTGTGCCCAGCACGTGCAATCCCGCAGGATCCCAGAGGCAGTTCCACTGTGTGGAGGGAAGTGTCCATGTCCTTGTCTCCCTTCCCACCCTGGCTGGCTCTCCCCATGGCAGATCTCTGGGAGAAGCCCCAATCCTATTCCTGTCCCTGGGGACAGGCAGAGCTCGAGATGGCCCCACCAGAGCCAAAACCTGCGGGTGGAAGTGGCACAGGAGAGGCCCAAACCAAACCCACAGACTCCAGGCTGGGCCTGTGTGTGACAAGGGGGCTCAGAAGCCACCTCCTCATCCAGGCTTTCCACTAAACCCACAGCTTTCCATGAGCCCTGCTCCAGCAGACCTCATTTGACATGGAGAGGGGGGCACCAGGCAGGAGTCTCTGTTCCCTAAAATAGCCCTGACAGGTGCCCTTAAAATCCTGGCACCGGAGTGACACCGCCAGGCGAGGCCCATCAGAGATCCCAAAATGGATTTCATCTCACTGAGTCCAGCCAGAGGTGACCCTGGACCTCCAGGTCACTTTTATTTGTCCATCTTCTCTCAGGCACGGGGATTTGAGAGCAGAAATGTCCCCATCTGGTTGCTAACACACGTAGCTGGGACCTGGGGCAAGCTGTGGGTCCCTGCTGTTAGGATCTGGTTATTAAAATTATGAGAGAGATGTCTCTGCCCCTAATTAAGGTGCAAACGAGATATGCCAAAGTCAATAGCAGAGATTTTTATACAAATGTGAGGTGGAGAGGGAGACACAGAAGGAAATAGGAAAAGAGAGGATGGGAGAAAGAGAGTGACAGAGACAGAAAAAAGTCACCACTTCATGGATCCTGATGGCATCCCACTGCTCCTCTTCTTCTGGTCTTGGCTGGGAGTGTCCCAGTGATGGCTGCAGTCTGGATCCAGTGGGAAAAGCCCCAAAACACAGAGTCCTCTGGGTTTATTCCCTGAGGTTGAGGTGGGAATGCCCAGGTGCCTCCCCTGGGGCGGGAGTTTCACACTGGATGTTGTAGTACTTTGGATCAAGGGACACTTTGGAGTCTTTGGTGGTTTATGACACCTTCTAAGATGGGCAAATTGAGCCAATTTTGGCCCATGAGCAGAGATGAATCCCTTCAGGCTCCCTGTGGATGTCCTGGTGCTTCTCCAGAGGGGTTTTTCACAGCTGAGTCACCGGGGTAAGGACTTTGGTGTGAAAAAAGCACTGCCCCACCTCGCAGGATTTGCCTCTTATCAGCCCCTTCCCTTATCTTGTTCAGCACCCAGCCTGGCGGCGGGCCTGCAGTCTCTGCACCTGGTTAAGGGGTCAGTTGTTTGAATCCTTAACCATTGGCTGTCCAGTCTCTCCCACTGACACAGGGNCGGCGGGCCTGCAGTCTCTGCACCTGGTTAAGGGGTCAGTTGTTTGAATCCTTAACCATTGGCTGTCCAGTCTCTCCCACTGACACAGGGTCAGTCCCCCCCTTGGAAATGCTGCTCCCGGTGCTGAGCGCCACTCGATCTTCTCTCTGCTCCTTCTCACGGGATTTCTGTGCTTTGTCAGGTCAGGGCTTTATTCCTGAATCTCTGATTTCACTTCTTTTTAAGCTGTCACTAATTCATGACAACTCAGCAGCTTCACTGTGGTGTTCCTCCCTGGTTTTCCTGTATGGTTGAGCTCTAACTTAAAGGTGAGATGGGAAATAAATCCAAGAGCTGCCAGTAAAACTCTGCCCCAGTTCACCTCCAGCAACAGCCCCAAATATGTGCAGGGATTGTATCCTGCTGCTGCTACATATAAACATCTTCCTCCTTCAGATTTAAGTCTGGACTTTCCTTCAGAGGCTGGGGCTGGATGGATGGACAGTGTTTGGAGGGATGGATTCCTGAAGAATTATTGGAAGGCAAAGCTACTGCTTTGCTCTGGGGTTTTGGGGATTTCTTCCCAGTGCAGCCAAGAGGGAATCTGGAACAGCAGCTCAATCAGCTCCTGCTTTTTGTCTTCTGAATTCTTCTGTAAAGGCAGGAAGTTCTCTCCAGCACAAGTGCCAGCTTTTCCACTTGTTATTGTCCCTAGGGATGCCACCCACAGATAGGGAGGGACTCTGTGATCATCTGCCTTTGCAGGGACCTGTTCTGTCCCCTCTCCTCCAGCCTGTGAATTCCAGGAAGGGTCAGCTCAGGCTGCTGGATCCACAGGAGCAGCTCTGCCTGTGACGGCTGTGGGGACCCCAGAGGTGACACTGGGACATGCAGTGCATCAGCTGTCTGATTACACAGAATCCTTCAGAGATGCCAGATTTTATTAAAAGGTGAGAGGGTACCTCTTCATTTGTGAAATGACACAATGTTCCACCAGGAAAAAGAAAAAAAGAGCAGCAACGTAACTGAAACCAAGCCAATCTCAAACAGCAAATCCAATCAAGCTTTCCTGTTAACCACAGGCTTTGGAGAACATTGTATTGAATCACTAATGGTGCTGAATCAATAGGAATAATCTGAAGTGACTCCCAGCAGCAGGGGCAGTTGGTGTTTGCAAAGAGATGGATATTGATGCAGCCAAAAGCTGCAATGCCCTCTCCTGCCATGTGGGAGGGGGTGACAGAGGCCCTGGGCCAGCAGGGAAGGGTCCCCGCGGTGTGCCAGCTGAAAGCAGCGGGGGAAATGCACTGAAAATGCGTAGGAGGTTGTTCTCTGGAAGGTGTGGAGACTGTTGTGTCACAAAGCACAATCCACAGGTTTTCCAGGGCTCCTGGTAACAGAGCATCCCAGAGTGGCCTGGATTGGGAGGGACCTTAAAAAGCACCCAGTGCCACCCCTGCCATGGCCGGGACACCTCCCACTATCCCAGGGTGCTCCAAGCCCCGTCCAACCTGGCCTTGGACACTTCCAGGGATCCAGGGGCAGCCACAGCTTCTCTGGGCACCCTGTGCCAGGGCCTCCCCACGCTCACAGGGAAGGATTCCTCCCCATATCCCAACTAAACCTGCTCTCTCAGTGTGAAGCCCTTGCCCCTGATCCTGTCACTCCATCCTTTGTAAAGAGTCTCTCTCCATCTTCTGGTCCTGGAAGGTCGCAGTGAGGTCACCCCAAAGCTTCCCTCCCCCAGGCTGAACAGCCCCAACTCTCTCAGCCTTTCCTCACAGCAGAGCTGCCCCATCCCTCTGATCACCTTCTCATCCACAGCCAAAGGATGCTCTCCCCATCCCTCTGCAGTCTCAGCTCCCAGGATCAGGCAGTGGCCTCACCTGGACCTGCTGCCCACCCCACAGTGACAGGGAATTGACTCCAGGTCCTGTCCTGGTGGGACTGTGCAATGACAATTTCAGTTACATTTTTCTTACCATTTAAGTTACATTTACAGGTTTAGAGCAACCCAGCTGCCCTCAGCCCTTTTTTTCCACTGCCAAAAGGAAAGTCCCAGGGAATGGGAGTGATGCAATCCTTGAATCATTCCGTAAAGAGCAGTGGTGGGCGAGTGGTGCTGTGTGAATCACACAACTCTTAATTGCAGCCCCCACTTCGCAGCCAACTGCTGAAGTTTTTGTTTGCTGTCCTATTTTTCCTTTTCGCCTGGCCACTTGACAGCGGTTATTCATCACAGCTTTTCTCGTTTGGACATTCGGAGATGCCTGTTGCCTTTAGCTCTGGGGTGCCAATATTTTTTTAATGAATTCTCCTGAATTTCCCCCAGATGGGGATGAACAAAAGAGCCAGAGGAGAGGGTTTGATTTCCAGCTTCTGGGAGCGCTTTATAAACAGCTCAGATGATTAAAAAGACAAGAGTGCTCTGTTAATAACAGGTTTTGTCAGGGTCCAGCTAATTAATTCCACAGAAAAGTGAACCATTTTGTGAAAGCAGCCGCTTGAGCTTCCTTCTCTGTTCAGCTTCTCTTTGGCTTCATGACACATTTTCCCTGCCTCATTTGAAGGGTGTTGGAACTAAATGATGGTGATGGTCCCTTCCAGCCCAGGCCATTCCAGGATTTTATGATTCCATCAATTTAGCACACTAAAAAGCAGCTTTTAGAGCTGGTTTCTATTGCCTGCACGTGGATATTCTGTGACTTTTCATTCCCTGTGCCTGCTTTGCTGCATGGATGCAGTGTCACCCCACATCAGGGCATTTCCTCGTGTCCCTCCCACCCTCACACCTTTCAGCACATTTCTCCTACCCCTCCGTGCTCTGGTTAGGATGCTGCCCTGCTTTTCCATCAGTGCCATGCTTTTTCCTGGCTCTCCTTGCAAATTCCTTTGTGTGGGCAGTGGGAGACATCAGCTCCTCTCCTGGCTGAGATTTTTCTCTTCCATCAAAGCTTCACGTTGTGCCCAGTCTGGGAAAGGTCCCCAGGCCAACACTTCTATCAAAACCCTGTTGTGAATCACCCACCAGCTAAAGCTGGGATGTCAGATGTCAAATTAATTTAATTAGTAATTCCTGCAGGCTTGCAGGAGCCGTGGACATGCCACAGGGGCCACACGTTTTCCGTGAGAAATGTGGGCAGGGTGAGAATGAGGAGCTCTCCCCGCTCTGGCCTTGGCATCGTGCAGGATAACACAGAGGAAAAGTCGCTGGCAAAAAATAAAACCAATTAAAATTAACCACTCCGGCCCTCTCCTGCCACTCTGGGGGCCCCTTACTGGTAAGAAATCAGGCACAGGGAGAGTGAGCATGGAAAATACGGATTCATGCAGTGGGGAGAAGCAGCAGGGAGCCTGTGTGACCTCCCGAAGGTGGGGGGCCAAGCCCACTCCCAGTTTTGCCTCGGTTTTCCTTGTTTCCTGATCTACCCCCCGCTCTCACCCTCTCCATTGGCACACCCAGGGCTGGGGAACACCAGGACAACCCGGGCAGGGCTTGCCTGGGGAAGCCCAGCAGCACCCAAAACTTCTCCCCCGGGCACAGCAAACACCAAACAAGAAGGATACTGCACCCAGTAAGTCCTGCTGGATAAAACCAGGTTTATTTGCCCTGCAATCTGCACCTTGTTTAGAGGCAGCCCTCAGGCTGCCACCCCACTCCTGCGGCCCTCCCCTCGCTCTACTTGTTGGTTAAATAAATGTCTGTTTTCGTGCTCAGCTTCTGCTTGCTCACCACGTACTCCCAGGGAAATGAAGAGCTGTGTTTATACCAAATGGCTTTATTGAAGTATCAGAAAGCACAAATCCATTTACAAACCAAGTTATGCGGTACCCCAGGAACCAAACCTGACAAACACAGAGATTTGCTGCGTTAAATTAATAGCAAGCCGAGATAAAAGGCAAGGCAGACCATAAAATTAGTCAGCTACAATATACTCCCTAAAATTTAGAGCTCACAGGCTCACAGACTTCAGAAGTAAATAACCAGCAGAGGGGTTTTTAAAATCAACATGGAACAGCAGATTCTGGGAAGGCCTTTGTGCATTTTGCCATGGAGGAATCACTCCTGCCTCTCCTTGCTCCCCACCTGCCTGGAGCCCCGTGGGATGGGCTGCAGAGGGAGAGCACTGGTGGAACATCCACAGCAAAATCCTTCACTTTTCCAACTCTTTTGGGAATGGGCAAATTCAGGTCTTGCCTATTGGGCAGGGGATCTCCTCAGGTGTGACCAAGAGCTGGGGCCTCCCTCACTGGTTGTGGTCCCAGCACCACTGGAGAGTTGGGAAATGCCTCCGGTTTGGTAAATAAATGAATGGAAGAGATCAGGCCCTCGGCAAAACGGGAGCAGAGCACTCATCACCCACCCACCGCACGGCTCACAGGCACCTCGGCTTCCCCAGGGAAGCATCACCCCGCTCCAGCGCTGGAAGAGCGATGTTCACGCTGGGAATGCCCCGGGAATGCCGGGGGGTAGCCCCGGGCAGGCAGGGTGTGCCAGCCGGGAGGCTCCGGGGATGCTCCCCTCCTCGCTGCTGGTCCCCCTTGTGCAGGAGGCGTCCCCTGGGCACGGTCAGCACCGAGGCGCCCTGCTAAGCCTCCCAAAAAACGTCTTTTCCAGCTAATGGAGCTGTCCTGGCCCGGCCCAAGCTCCCTGCTCATTCCCAGCGGCAGGAACGGGATTCCCAAAGCGCGGCTTTCGCACCGGGCAGCGCCTTGGGCGTTGCTGTCTGAGCTGGCTGAACATTTTCACGCATTTTGCGGGGCTGCTCCGACTTCTGCCGCTCGCTCCTCTGTCCTCTAATTAACCAACGAGACGTGATGAAGCCGTGACATGCACAAGAAGTGACAGGGCCACCACCGAGTGCTCCAGTGTGGCATTTCCCCGGGGAGCTGCCACGGGATTTCGGAGGGAATGTGCCAATCAACACTGAAATGTGAGGATTTTAAAGTGAGAATGAAGAGCCTTAAGGGAGACTCAAGGTTCTTTAACCCCCGGGGTTTTCCTGCCTTCCCAAGTGGCCAGTGCTGGAAGGAGGGGTGGGAGAAGATCTTGCTTTACTGGGAGTCTGTCTCTCCTCAAGGCAGTGGGACACAGATTGTTTTAAAGGCTCTGTATCATTCCGAGCACTCAGACCTTGAGGATGTGGCTAAAACTCTCCTGGAATGTTCCAGGCTTTGAGCTAATAAAGCTGTTACACATAAATTGAGTTATTGGTATCTCATGTTCATCTCTTTGGGTTTCATTGCCTTTTGTTTATGAAACTCAATACAATGATGCATAATAATAATAATAATTATTATTAAAGATTGGCTGACGAGCAGGAAATCAATCCGAGTCTTCTGGGCACTCACTGAATATCAGTCATTTTTAAAAAATCTGTTGTTTTATATAAACATGTAATTATTGCCTCACAAAAACTGAATTAACAAGTTCAGCTGAAGTGTGCCTGGATGTAAAGCAGCTCTGGCTGCTGGTGGTGATTTCTGCGGGCTCCAGCTCGGGTTGGAAAAGATCCAGGACTTTGGAGCAGCCCTGCCAAGGTAACCCCTTTCCACCTGCCAGCCCTGGTGCACGTTTCTCTCAGGCAAGCTCTGAATTTTAGATGCTGTCCCTCAAAAACTCATCCTCTGGGCCAACCCCCTGGGTGCAGCCCCAGCCTTCCCATAAAAGCCTCCCTGCGCCTGGAGAACATGGAGACGATGCAGAATTGCCTCTTCAGAGTGAAGCTTTAGGTAGTGATCAGGTGGAAAAGAACTAATTAGGTTAAATATTAGGAAGGAACTGTTCCCTGTGAGGGAGGGGAGGCCCTGGCACAGGGTGCCCAGAGAAGCTGTGGCTGCCCCATCCCTGGAATTGTCCAAGGCCAGGTTGGATGGGGCTTGGAGCACCCTGGGATAGTGGGAGGTGGACAGACAGATGGACTTTGCTCCTGGGATGCCCAGGAAGGGCTGGATTGGCAGCTGGGTGGATGCCAGAGCAATTTCACATCCCCACAGCTGCCAGGAGTCAGGAGTGACTCCAGTCCCCCTTCTCTGCTGCTCCCAGCTCCTTCCCCTCACACAGCCAGCACTGCGTGTCCGCCCAGCTGTGAGATTTTTGGGAAGTGAACCCAAAACAAGGCAGAAAGCCAGATGTTGGGAGAAAATCCAGTCTGCCAGGACCTCCAGGAAAGCCTGTGCCTGGGGAGGGGAGGAAAGGCACCTCTGACAAAAGCACTGTCCCAGTGACACCCCTTTGTCCTGATCGTGGTTCATGTTTATTTTTTATATCAGCCGAGGCCTCTGGCCCTTGTTGGAAGGCAAGGAAAAGGAAAGGGCTCATTTCCCTGAATCCCACAGGAATGGCAGCTGTGGTTTGGCAGGGCTGGGCTCAGAACGCCCGAGAGAGCCGAGCTGTGTCTGTGAGGCTGCTCGAGGGCAGGACCTTTGGCCTGGAGAGCAGGAAATGTTAATGAGCTGTTAATTATCCCTGAGTTTCTCTCACATCCACACCCTGCACACTCACACAGGTCGGGGTGAGGGGGTGGTGGCAGCATCTCAGCCATCCAAAAAAAAGGGGTGAGGGAGGAGATTTCAGGAGCGGATTTCAGCCTGGACAAAATTTGGTGACGTTTTCAGCTGCTGTGGCACCACCGAAGGGACACCCGCTGATTTCCACAGGCAACAGCCTTCCTGCCAAAAAATAAATCACCAGATGTCTACCAGGATTTGCAGAGTATCTAACAGAGACTCTTTCTTAAGTGTCCCTTAGGCTGTTTTATCCTTCCAGGTGAAAATACAGCAGAGAAGCAAGATCGAGAGATTTCCATTGGGAGGTGAATTCAGAGAGAGCAGAGGGACACGTCATCGCAAAAGTAATTTTGTGCCATTTTTTAAGGCAGGTTTGGAAAGAATTTGAGGACAAACCAGCTCATGCTTGCTCGTTCATCAAAACAGATGATTTAAGAAAAGAGTATGTCAATCCCAGACAAAGGTACTTTAAGGAGTACGGGAGGGAAGGGCTGGGAGAAGCCAGGACAGGTACCAAGCAGGTTCTGTCATCCCCAAAGATGATGGAGCTCCTGGTGTGTCCAACAGCTCCCAAAATTGACACGGTACCGGCACAGAAGACAGGGAGATGACTCCAATGATGCCCCTGCCAGGTTTGGCTTCCCGGGGGTGCATCCCTGCCCTCAGGTGCTCTGCCCCAGCACAGCCACCACCAGAGCACTCAGTTCTTTCTTCTGTCACATCACAAGACACGAAAGGCAAAGCCCAGCTGACGGCTTTTGGAAATCTGGGAGAGACCCCGGAACCCAACCCTGATGCTCTGGAGCCATTCAGCAATGAATGAAATCCTTCCCAAAGCACTTGAGGAAGACTTTTTTTTAACCTGATTAATATTGGACGAATAATTTGGGATCAAGCATGGCTTAAATCTTGGACCGAGGCAAGAAAAAATCGTGCTGCAATTAAACAAGCAGCTGCAAGGACCTGAAGGTGTCTCGGGGAGGATTAAACCTTAAAACCAGGATATAAATCCTGCAGCTGTTGCTCCCTACAAACCAGTGCATGCCTGTGCTCTTGTGTGGCCCCAGTGCCACTGGCAGGGCAGGTGCAACAGAAAGAGCAAAAGCAAAACAAACTAGCACAATAAAACAACCACCCCACAACCAGTGCGCAGAGGGAATTCGGTTACGCAAGGATTTATTCTTCCTTTCTCAAAATCCATCTGCTGCTCAGGAGCTCATTCCTTTGTATTCATCCTGATTCCTGGACTGTATTCCAAGAGTCTTCACGGCAGCCAAATGCAGAATCTTTTTCATTTTCCTCCCCTCTCCTGCAGTGTGACAGGAATTGCTGGCACTTGTGCTGCTTCCTACACTCGTCTCCAGTGCTGTGGAGAGAGGAGCCTCTTGTGCCAGTTTTCCTGCCAGTTTTCCTGCCTGTTTCCCTCTGCCAGGAGCTGTTGCCGTTGGCACAGCACACGGGAGGCTTAACTGGGACCCCCAGCTCAGCCTGGCACCATCCTGTTGGTCCGATCCAGGACCAGACAGGACCACGGAGCTCCTCACCCCTCACCTGGTACCCAGCAGAGCCAGCTGCCCTCCCCCGTGGCCCTGGCACTGCCACACGTGGTTTCTGCCAGCCGGGTGCTCGGAAAGGGTTGTGTTGTCTGCCCCATGTTCACTGTCTCTGCCCTCTCCAGGCCCAGAGAGATGCTCTCCCTGTTTCTCCCATCAATCCTGCTGGATTCAAAGTGTCCCTGGGAGCAGCGGCTCTGGAATCAGCGCTGGTAAATCCCAGGGACGCTCAGGTGTCCTGCGGGCAGTGACAGCAGAGGTGACAGCTCCAGGACTGCCCCGTGCCTGATGCCATCTGAGCACAAGCAGTATAAAATACCCACTGGGAATTATTTTTCCACCTGGCCTCGCTATTCCCCGTCCAGCACCACTTCCCAGCTGCCCTCTCCCTCTCCTCCCCGCCCCTCCCACAGGGACACCAGCAGTGCAGCATTCCAGGCCTGTTCCAGGTGTTTCCATCCCAGACACACACCACGGTGCAGGAAGGGAAAGTTTATTTCAGCACCACAGTTGGGACTCCTGGCTTTGGCTCAGCCTCCCGGCATCAACCCCTGACACTCCTCCTGCCATGAATATTCATAGGCCCAATTATCACTGAACAACAACCCAGGTTGCTGTGAAAATAAATGATTTTTAATCTAAATTACCCAGTTTACATACTTCCCCCCCCACACACACACTCTCTGCTTAGCAGAACAGCTGCTGTTTACCAACTCTTCATTATTTTTCCAAGCAACACCAGGAGATGCTGCCCAGAGAGGAGCAGCCACCTCTGAGATAAGAGGAGCTCCAGGTTTATCTCTGCCTCAGCTCCTCCGCTGCTCCACGTCAGGTCTCTCATCCAGCCCAGCCCAGTGGGTGTTTGCACCACTGGACCATGAAGGAACGATGAAAAATGTCTGCTGATAATGACTATTATTGTTGGGAGCTGTATTTCTGCAGGAAAGAGCCATTTCTGGGAAAATCCAATAAATCCGGCTCTCTCTACCCTTCCATCCATATCTGTATCTCCAGTTATCAGCACTTCCTTTTTCCTAACGCCACGGGAGGCTCACACCAGATGATCCAAGAATTATTCTTGTCATGGTATTTCCACTGTCCAAGAATGGACATATGCTAGAGAAATCCAGGTCCTTTTTATTCCAGGCCTTAAATGGCCCCCTGAGGCATTAAACAAACACGGGATCAGAGTGCCAGCCTTGGCTCTGGGGTGTGCTCACGTCAGGACTGGGAGTGCTGGTGCCTGGAAAGTCATTCCGGGAAAAGATTGGAGCAAGATGGGTCGGGGAGAAGCAGCAGAGGAGGTTCCTGCAGCTCCCTTCACCCTCTGGAAGCACTGGGAAGGGCAGGAAAGGAAGATGCTGCTTTTAGCAGCTGTGTGGAAGCATGTGCTGCTGCACGTGCTTCCCCCCAGGCCTATTTCCAGCGTGGCTGGCTGAGGACTGGAGGCAGGAAAACTCCTGGACTGGGCATGGGACAGACAGTCACGTGTGGCTCAGCAAGGAGTCACAAGCCACAGCACACCTGGTGTAAGGGGAGACTTGATCCATCCCTTCCCTTTCCCCTATTTCCTCCTCTGGCTGTGGTGAGGGAGGGCTGGACGTGGTGCTCAATGCCTTCTGCGGGATCGTTCCTGTATTCCCACATTCCCTCTCTCCCAGCCTTCTCCTGGAGCAGCAGCACAGCCCTGGCCAGGCTCTGCACCCTGCAGCACCTCCAGTGTGCACCCTTGGGTGGTCCCTGGGCTCCTTCCCCCCCCACACACACACGGGTGCTCCTGCTGCATCCCAAAGAATGCCCCAGGAAGGACGGACAACATCCTCCCATCCTGGACACGGTGGAGGATGATAACCCCCAGCCTGGCTGCTCCAGGACCTGAGCCACCACCTGGTGGCCTCCTCTGGCACAAAATCCCCCCAATTTCTCTGCCCACAAAGCTGTGCTGGTGGCTGGAGGGATGGAATATCCTCACCCTCCCTGGGGCACAGGCCCAGGATCGGGCACACGCTGCTCCAAATTTCACTGCATTTCAGGCTGTTGTCATGGATCTTCATTAGTCCTGGCCACCCTGAGCTCTCATCCCACCAGGAAAACAGCCCATCACAGCACGTGGGAGCGGGCAGGCGGATGAGGGAGAGGGAAAACCATGTTTTATGGGATGCTCCCAAGGAGCAAGGATTTTTTTTCCCCCGCAGGCACCACAAATTTGTTTGCTGTGATTTAAGGAGGACACATTTGGTCTCCAACCTCGGGCCAGCTCCAGAGTCCCTGCAAATCAGAACATCTCTGTTTGACTCCTGGAGCTTCGCTGATTTAGACCAGCTGAGACACTGCCCCTGTGTGTTTAAACAAAGCCCATTTTTCCTCACTAGAGCAAGGCTTTGGCTCTGGAAGGAAGATTTTAGCAGGGGTGATCTCTGCATGATTCATCCTCCACTAGGCTGAGCTTTGACAAGGACTGCAACAGCCACTGGCCTTCGTGTGGGTCTGTGGGCACTGTCCAGGGCACTGCTGGGGACCAGTCTGGGTGCAGGGATGCTGCTTTGGGGCTGGGCACATCCCTAAATGAAGTGCTAGGGGCAGCTGGAGAGCTGGATGGAGATCTTGGTGCCAAAGGAGGGCAATTCTGCAGCACACAGACCCTCAGGTCTTCCAGAGCCATCAGAGCCTCAACAGCCTGATGTCCAGTTGTGGACCTTTCTCCTGGTATAAAAATGTGAGGCTGTGCCTCTCCTCATGTATGAAAGGAATCATAGAATTATTAAGGGGTTGGAACGGTCCTTAAAGATCATCTAAACCGAAAGAAAAAGGGGAACTGACCTGAAAAACTGCTGAAAAGATCCTGCCCTGGCACAGTGAGCACCAGTACTGAGGACAGGCAGATCTGTGGAGCGGGGCAGGAAGGTTTTGGGGACCAGTTCTCCCCTGAGCTCGCTGGACTTCCCACAGGGTGAAGATCTACCTCCTCGGGGCTCGGGCCTGCGGCTCCGCAGCAGCACGGCAGGAATGCTCAGTAAACAAGCAGTAAATATTCATTGCCCCGGTGATGGATGCCTCGAAGGGATTGGAAGAGGAAGATGAACTCAGCGTTTGCAAAGCGCAGGGAGGAAATAAATGTTCTGCATTTAGCAACCCCATGCAGGGGAAACGCGGTCAGGGAGGTGGAAGGACTTGGACCAGGGTCTGCCTGTGAAGCCCCAGATGGGTGTCTGGCCACTGGTTGTCAAAGCAAAGAGATCCGCTGGACAAACTGCTCCTCCTTCCCTGCGGCCCGGGCGGCCCGAGAGCCGAGGTCGGTGCTCGCAGGGAAGAGCTCTCGCTGCAAACACGGGCGTTTATTGCTCTCTGGTGGCGGGATGGGCTGCCGAGGAGAGCTGGGTGCTGTGCCCGGGAGGAGCCTCCTCGGAGCCTTCCAAACGTTCCGAAACTTTGGGAAAAAAACCCTCTGAGACCGTCGGGCCCAACCATTCCCCCACCACCGAACCACGTCCGCAGGTGCCACACCTGCACGTCAATAAACGCCCCCAGGGATGGCGGCTCCAGCAATCCCCCGTTCCGGTGCTCTTTTCCTGTGCTCCTGCTTTAGATGCCGAGGTTGGATGGCAGGGCTGGGGTGAGGGTGGGCTCTGCCTCCCCGTGAGCAGCTCTTGGCACACGGGGCTCATCCCCGGAGCTTGACCAGCCCCTTTCATCCCTCCTCACCTCCCTAATTCTGTCTCTCACTCACAAAAGCTTGGGTGGTGCTTTTAACAAACGAAGGGGTTTGGCAGGTGCGGCTCACAGACCTCGTGGGGCAGACGGGACAGAACCCAGGAATAAATAAAGGGGTTGCTGTTCAAATGAAACCACATTTGGGTGGGGCTGAGCTGCCCCATGGGACCCGAGGTGTGTGTGGGGACAGGCAGGCGCATGGCAGCACTCTCCTGTCCCCATCCTGGGCAGGGCACCTCTGAAACCCTTCCAGTAGCTCAGTCCTGCTGCACCAAACACTCCAGCACCACTGCTGGGGCCTCATCCTGCCCAGATACCCATCCTTGATGTGCCACCTCCGCTGTGGGGCACAGCCCTGCTCCTGGAAAATACAGGCAGGGTGCCAAGAGCTTGGGACGAGGAGCCCAAACGCCTCCAGCTCCTCAGGACCTGGTGCAGGACCCCTCCTGGGCCGGCTCTGGAGGGCACACGGACCGTGCAGACGCTGCTGGACACCCCACTGGGGTCCCCAGGGTGGCCGGTGGGTCACACAACGTGGCCACCTTGGCTCAGCCACCGGGGCCGGTCGGTGGCACCGCCTGTGGTGCCCTCAGGTCCCCGTGGGGCTCCGGGGATGGCACCCAGCTTGGCACGGAGCAGGGCTTGCAGGTCCTGGTCTCCCAGCTCGGTGGCTGCAGCGAGGGCCAGCAGGAAGTAGGAGGCTGCATCCTGTTCATCCTGAGCAGAGAGCACAGGGCAGGCGTTAGGGAGCGGCTTAACCGGAGGTCACGGGGCAGCAGGGAACTGGAGCAGGGCCTGTGATTCCAGGCAGAACCCAGTGGCACCTGAGGTCATTGAAACGGGCTCTGTAGAGGCACAGCAAAGAGCCAGCACTTCTTTCCAAATTGCCTTTCCCCCTTCAAAACCAGCACGGGGCGGGGGGGGCATTTATCCCAAACCTACAGGCAGGAGGGAGAGTCAGAGGACGCAGCCACCCACACGCGTCCGCTCTGCCAAGAGATGTGACACTCCGCCTTCAGCTCTCCACCGAGGCCACAGTGCTCAAAGCAGCACCACGGAAAGGCTCGTTTCTTACCTTCAGCTTGTGCAGGGTGAGGTTGCCCAGGTGCCAATACACCTTGCAGTAGTACAGGGCCTCTGCCGAGCTCTGCAGCGCGGGGGGACGCATGGCAAGGGTCTTCAGGTAGCAGTCCTCTGCCATCTCATACATCTGCAGCAAGTAGTAGACTGTGGCCAGGCGGTGGAATGCAACCAGCTCCTGCAGCTGATCTCCTGCAAAAGAGGTGGGTGGAATGCAAGCAACTCTCCTGCAAAGGAGTTGCTGATACCGTCAGCTCAATCCATCCCCAGCCCTGCTGAGCCTCTTTGGATGCATCTTCTCAACAGCCTGGGGGCATGGATACCTCCAAGAGAAAACAGAGCCATGGGCAGGGTTGTTGACAGGAGGGATTGGCCCCGGAGTTTCTCTCTCGGTCAGGGGGTTTCTTGGGTGCTGGGCTGTTACAAGACTGGTTCCACCCCAGACATTTATGCTGGCATTCTGTCCATCCAAACTATTTCTGTAGTGGGAAGGGGTGAGTTCATTCAGAGGGCCAGGGCAGAGAGGAACTGCTCAGTCCTGTGCCTTCACCAGACTTCCCGTGCTCTGGTGTAGCAAAAACCCTGGGCTGTCCCACAGCTCAAAAAAAGGGAAGTGGCCTTAAAAAGATGTTATGGCTTAGGGTAAGAATAGATCCAGCAGTCTCAGGAAAGCAGAAGATCCCCTTTTCACATCACATTGTTGTCATCCACAGGAGCCAGTGACTCCCAGTGCCCTGGGGGTGTCC